>VWYI01047057.1:2878-24266 GCA_013399455.1 Anthoscopus minutus
AAATCAAACCGAAATACAAAACTACCCCAAAAAACCAAAAACTGCCTCAAACCCCAAACAAGTTTACTGAATGTGTATAAAACATATTTTCTTTTTAAAACATATTGTCAAATAACTGGTTTTCATATATTTTGTCAATCTTTTATCCTCCCCAGATACTCTTTTTTTGCTTGAAGGTTTCCAGCATTAAGAAGCCCATTTCTTCCTCAATACCCCATACAGCCATTAGTTTTAAGAGAATATTTAAAAATTGGTGTCAAGAAACTGGAGCTCCTATGTAATTTTGATTGTTTCATCAAGATGTAGGAAATGTGAGTATGTTTCTTTTTTTCCACCTTCAGATTCTATTAATGTTTCCATCTGAAAAATCACCAAAATTCTTCCTGTGTTTGGAAGCTTCATTCTACTCAATGTTGTTTGGAGAGAACCAAATCTCCACTTAGTAATGGAGAGAATGTTAACTAATATATACACAAGGCATGCTTTCCCCTTAGGCAGAACATACCCTTCATTCAAAGAAAGAATAGTAGAGACATAGAAAGTACATTTTGAGAAGAAGCCTTTACAGTTCCCTATAAAAATCACTAAAGCTAAAGAGCTCACAAAATGCAGTCTGTAAGCTATTCTATCGATTTTTGCTTTTGCATCTCTTAGCTAAACCAATTTCTACCTGAAAATGGGTCACATGGATCATCTAAACCAAGAAACCAGACAGTGCCTCTGTGACTCCATTTTCCCATCTTTGCCATTAATTTCATTAACCAGGTGAATTTTTAGACCCTTGATAGCCTTTTATTACATGCTTATATTTAATCTCATAAAATGGTGAGTTGACATGGTTATGGTTTTTAGGAATCAGCATTATTAGTTAGAATTTATTAACCTTTACAATTATACATTTATAAGTACTTCCAATTAAACAGTTCTTACAACAGTTCTGCATCCCCATAAATGAAAAGGCTTATCTAGACTTGTCTCTGAATACATGTGGCATGCTTAGGATGTATTGTGCCTTAAAGCATGTATCATGCTGTTGTCTCTGATGTTGTCAGTTACTGACACGTCATTAAAGCACTGCTGTCTCTTCCTAAAAACATGGTCTTTAGGGCCTGTCTGACTGCATGTGTGTGCAAGAGCAGTGGCTAGCACGTTGTGGGTGTCACTGGAATACAAATGATGGTGATTCTATTGTATGTAGCACTTCTTTTGCTCAGTAATGCAAAACGTTGCATTTATCATTATGATTAAGGCTACAGATGTTCTCCACAGCGAGTATTGCATAGTGGGAAGCCGTACTGAGGGAGTCTAGCAGCTACCTAACATCTTGTTTTCAGCTGATCATAAGGGACTTTCCAGGGTTATAAATACCACAGGACTTATTGTGCAGATGGGGAAATTGAGGCAAAGAAAAATGAAATCAGTGTCAGATGAAGTCAAAAGAAAGTATCCCTTGTTAGTGGAAAGAGCTGGAGAAAAATGGGAACTTTTTCAATAATAACTTGTTTTAATTTAGATATTTAAAAAGTTTTTCTATTTCAGCATCAACTTAGTTAGTAGGTCATCCCTACTAACAAGCTGTATTAAATTTGCAAATTTTTTGTAGAAATTGTAGTGCATTATTTTTTAAATGTATTGTAAACATACTTTATGTATTAGATACATGAGATTCAAACTGACTCCTCATTTTTCTTATGCAAATCTTTCTCATTTTAGAAAAAAAAAATTGAGAATAAGCATCTCTTATTCCTACAATAATTTTAATTTGAGGGATTTTCAGAATTTAGAAGTACTGAAAAAAATGTGTTCCTTACTAATTTTTCTCAATGTTGTACATATTCACTCTTTTTAATTATTTAGAAATTTTATGTAAACACCACTATTTCTGTTGCTTTCTTCTACTTATGACGTAAATTTGCTATCAATTTAGCTGTCCTCAATTCAGTAAATGCAAACCTATGCCTCAATTAGGAGAGGTGTTTTAAGTATATCCCTCACCATGTGTAGGTGGTTTATAGACTATAAAACAGTATTTTAGATTTGGGCTTTATATGTACAGTTGCTTCCTGTCCTGGAAAAAAAACTCATTGCTAGTTTCTTCTTTCAACTTCCTTCTCTATATATATTACAACACTTATCACATTTTGTAAATTATCAATTTAGTATATTCACAGATTGAAGTTTTGTCTGTGAGTACCTTTATAAGTTATTTCTAAATACTATATGTATATATCTAAGTACTGTAAATGTCTTTTGAGTCCAGACATGAGGAACTTCTGTGACCTTGTAGAATCATAAAAGCATGGCCATCTGATATAAATTAAAACAGAAATATTGTGTTTCTACTTTTTTTGATTGTCTACTACTTGATCATTTTCTATGAACTTTCCTTATGTATATTATAACTTTATAGTTTCTTCTAAAGTATTTTGGGCTCAAAATATTTTCTGACTAGTAATATTGCCAATAAGTATTCTTTTTAAGCCAAGATTGTCTGCTACTTTATTCCTTGGAATGAATTAATCTACCTGATATGAAATGTTACCTGAAATATACCTGTTCATTCTTTGCATGGTAGCATTATTATGCAAATTATGTTGGATGACAGGGCTTGGGATGGAGAAAGAAAAGATGCTGTTACTTATTTTGTCTATTGCTGTGAAAAAAATATGTCTGATTTTATTCATCATGTCTTAAAAATACGTTACGCTGATGGGTTTATCACTGATGTCCTATTCCAAAACCTATTAGAATCCTGTAAGAACCTATCCAGTAACTTTAATAGCTATTGATTAAACCTCAAGTGGACTATGTTTTACAGAACTATTTCTGTTTGGTATTCTGAAAATATATTCCTTATTATACTCCACCTAAACTGTTTATTACCCTAGAAACAGCATGTGAGTGGTACATTTAAGATTGCTATTTGAATTGCTCTTTTGTACAGTTACAGGCTACAGAGAAATATGTCTATTATTGACATTTATGTTGCTCTGTGGCTGCGTAATTGGGATATTCTTACACTAGTTGCCTTAAGTCACCATGTCTCCTTTCACCTGCAATATCTAGTAAAAGGAAAAACTCATCTTGAAGAGTAACCTCCAGATTGCACGTGAGAATAATCGGACAATGTCTATATGTACATGTGCAGAAACAAAAATGCACATACATCCCACAGGCTAGAGCCCTTATTAGGGTTCAAGATTATATAGCTTGAATTAATTACAAGCAAAAAAATGGAGTTCTACCAATAATATCTGTGACGAACTGCTGAACACTTGGGTGAACTAGAAGCTCATGATAACATTTGGTCATTTCATCAATTCTTTGTGAGCATTTACTTCTGAGATGAATTCTAATGTTTCAAATTTCTTACCATCATTGGAAAAATGCTGTTTCTGATAATTATCACTACAAAATAACTTTTTCTTCCTTTATTCAGAATTCATATTGTTTCAACATAGTAGAACACTTGATGTTGGCTGAAAGACAGTAATAAACAAGTGTGCTTTTCTGCATACATGAAATCCTTACTTTAGAGTCCAAGCCCTAAAACATGGTTATGTTAGCAGAAACAGATTGTAGTCTATCTATGTGAACTTTTGGAAGGGCCCAATATATTTTATATCTTAAATTAGGACAATAAATCAAGTTTGGGATAATTTGGAAGATTTTTTATGTTACAGATCTTGTTTATTCTTTGTCTATTTTTCTTGTTCTTAATGAAAGGAAGTGGCTTTGCAAGCAGAATGATACAGTAAACAATTCCCATAGCTTCTAAAGACTCTCCAAACAGTCCAAGACAGTTTTTCTGTAGTATATGCAGCACATTCTATAGCTTTGCTGATGAGCTGTGAAATTAAGATTGTGGCCTAAATGTGGTATTTCGGAAATGTACTTTGAAAAAGAACTGCATCATTGTGTTAGATATCTTCTGCATCAAAACTGATCTTGGCATTGGCACTATTTTGGCATCACAAGTGCCAAAGACTTTTCCTCTCTGTGCTTGTCCTTGTCTATATACCCTACTCTGAGATTTTGTGCCTTGCCCTTTGCTTTGCGAAATGCAGCTTCCCACAGTCCCTTGCTGAGGACCAAATCCACAGATGAGTTCAAACACCTTATTTAACATTTTTTTGTGGTTTGGATTTTAAAGCATCATCTGCTTTCTCATTACTAAGGATAGTATTATTTTTGCCAGCAGCATGACCACAATGACTTTTACACTAATTCCTGTTTAAGTCTCATTGCTGTTTAAGCACTTTGCTGATGCTGTTTAGTAGTTACAGATCCCTGTTTTCTGAAATCTTCCAGGAGTGTGATGGGTCATAACTCTAAATAAAATGCACAAAAAGGATTCTGCCTGAGTTATGTATACTGCATTGCTCTGTGTACCTCCCTAAGTGTTTTTATATCATAAAACAATTATATGTGGAATCTTACATCTAAATCTCAAGTATTATCGCTTAAATCAAAAGAAAACAATTTCTGAGAGGATGAAGCAGTCAGAGAACCCATGTCCCAAAATAACAGACCCAGAAACAACTTCAAACCACCAATGCAGCAGCATCTGGAAACCTGTGAAGAACCAGATGCTGCTGCAGAAATATCTTCTACAGTTTGACATTTGGCGCTGTAACTGACTTTCAAACTACTGTTGTAAAAATAAGGGAACTTACCACCAGTCTACTGCTACTCCTCTTTCAGAAGAGAAAAACACCGTAGACCATTATTTAAGACTTCCAAGTAGTTAGTGAGCAGATGAATGACAGGCAAAATGAGCATCTGTAAATAAAAAAAAAAAAACAATAATTAAAGCATCTTGCTGTGTACTTCAGCATTTTCAGTCATTTTAACATAGATGAACTCCCACAGGAACTCCTGATCTGACCCTAAAACCTGGCATTAATTCTCAGATTTTGTCTAAAATGCTATAATAACATTTGAACTACATTTGTCTGATTTCAGACCTTGGAAAATTTATGTTGTTTATTGTTATATGTTTGCTGAATTTGGAAGTTTAATTACAGTAAAATTCGCTGATTAAAAAAGACTTTTATCTCAGCTGACAATATGTATCACTGGTAATAATTTTTAAATTATCTTTCTAATTTCATTATGTTCTCTTGAAAATACTTACTGTCCCTTACCCAGAAGCAGATCTCTTGGTGAGGTGTTCTCTCTGATCTACTTCAATTTTACCCATTCTCTCTTCTTTTTAAGAGTTTTTTCTTCTATTATGGTCACCAAAACCACTCATCAAGCAGAGAAGGAAGAGACTGACCTTGTTCATGCAAGTCAAGCAGGAGTTTAGATAGAAGAGGCTCAGACAAGGATGAGAAAAAACAGACTAAGATGAGTAGGATGAGATAAGCAAGTTAACAGCTGATGTTTTTCTGTTAAAAGTAAAGCAATGAGAATGTATACTAGACAATTGAGCCAATATTTCCTGAGCTAATTTGAACTGATTTAAAATTAATGAATAACTTTCTACTTGTTTACAAAACTGCTGTGAGTAAAGTAGCCTTAGTAGCCGCTGTGTTTGCTCCATCACCCAACAACTATTAAATAACTAAAATGGTTTAAAAAAAAAATACTAGAATTCATATAGTCCTGCTTTTGCTCCTGGCAAAAATGTTGCAAACAGGCAGCCCCTGTGGCTCAGCCAAAGTGCTGTGTCTGGTTAAGCTACAATAAATTCCACAAATGTGCAAGCACCTTGGCTAGCTTGTGTACGCTCTACAGACGTTCACAAGGAGAGGAAAGTGAGGTCAAATCCCTACTGTAGGCATATCAGGAAATCACATTGGCAGAATCTTTACTTTCTATTAATTCCCAGTTTCTTTAAACCATTTCAGCCTCAAGCACATGTTCAATGTATTCTGAGTGGTGTCCTGAATAGTTAAAGGCCTCTTGTTATTTTAGCAAGAGGAGGAGGACTGGCAACTTACTGTATTTCTGGGTAGCAAGGGCTGTACTGAGACTGAGGCTTACTTCATCAAGCTCAATTGTCTTGCTGTTACTTTGTATTTTCCCCATCTGTTAGTAGCCACCTGTTATATCTCATGCTGATTCCTGATTAGGGCTTCTTGACACCACTGCAATAAAAAATAAATAGCAGTCAAAATATGAGCAATGAATTTTTTAAGATGCAATGAATAAGTGCATTATGCCTGCATTAATTTTCTGAGTTCAAAAACCAAACAGAACCAAACCAAACCACAGATCTGAGAGACATTTTTATTTTTCCCTGCCCAGAACAACATGTGTTGACTGCCTTATGTATTCATTCCTCAGAGCTGATTGCACTTGGTAAAAATTATGCTAAGATCTTAAAAATTGACTAATAATCTTTGGTTTCACAGTTGAGATCCTTTAGAGAGACCTTAATGTGCTTTGGAAGAAAAGAAAAAAGGACCCTATAAAAAATCTGAAATCGCTAGCCTTTTTTGGATAATCTTGGTAAAAGAAAACACTCAAAGTAGCAGAAGTCTTAATTAAATGGTTTGGCATTTTTTTAAGCAAAACACAATTTTTTTCACTGATGAAATGAAAAACAAGATGTTTTCAGACATTCCTGGGACACTGAGATATGAGGAAAAATTGGAACTGACCTCATAAACCCACTTTATGTGGTTGCTTTAATCCAGGGATTGAAATTGAAAAAACGGCCTGCCTCTGCACTTTCTACAATATGCTGTGACTTAAATGCATAGTTGAGATATAAGTTTCCCAACCAAATTCTCAGAAAAAAAGACCACAGTGCCAAGAACAACTCCTCATCTTCTGTCAGAACCGCAGAAACACGTTAGAAGTTTTACTTTGTTTACTTGATTGCTTACATTTTTGGCATTTTCCTTTTTTGATAAATATTAAATTGGTTTATTATATGACTGTACACTCATTTTTGTTTATTTTTTTAAAAATTTTCTTATGACTGAAGTAAACACACTGAAATATAACTGCAATGAATAAGTACTGCAAATGCACCCTGTGATTCTTTCTTGTCTGTAATTTGAAAAACTCCAAGTGGTAGAAAAGAAAGAGTTCCCAGGCTGAAAATATGATGGAAATTGGGTTACTTCAAATTCATTTAGTACAATGGTCAGCATGGCTAACCTGGAAGTGAAAACTAACCTGGAAGTGAAAACAATGGTAACTGAGGCTTCTATTACAGGAACATGCAGAATGGTTCAAGGTCCAGGGAAAAGGGGATATTTTGGCCAGTGTGGTGCAGATGCAATTTTAGAGTTTGAAAACTCAATAATGATCACTTGAAGGGTCCGAATCATCTGTCTGAACAGATTTCTATCAGCCACCTAGTAGGGAACAGATCTTCTTCCCTGAGACTCAGGGAAGGACATGTGCTTCAGTTGGTTGCCCCACCTGGCAGCTTTCAAAGCACTTTGGGTATTCCCATTACACACCTTCATGCATAAACTGCTGCAACCAGCATCTGGAAAGTCCAAATGCACTGGATCAGACTGACTTGGAAAAGTGTTTGCTTTGTTGAATTGGAAGCTTTAACCACAGCAGCTGACTGCAAGTGTCAGGCCAGGTTTTTTCTCCCAGTTGCACTGCAGCCTTTGCTCATGTAGGCGGAATATAAAGGGCATGAAAGGACCCACTGATAACTTCCTAGTCACTGCACCTACAAACTGAAATTTGCTATGGCAGCAAATCTATTGCATCTAGCAGCAAAAACCTTACCATCCCAGGTACGTTTCATGAAAGTAATATGATTAAGTCTTCATTCCACCTTAATGTGGAGAAAAAGCATATAGCTTTTCTTGCTGAGCATGGAGTCATAATACTAATATGTAACGGAAAAGCCAAGACTGTAGTTCATCATCCTATTCCCAACTGCCTACATACAGTGCACACATCATCATACTTATAATTTATTTATTCCCATGTGCCTGCAAGAGAGCTACAGCATAGAAAAGTTATTGCTCTCCCTATATATTCCTACTGGACTGTGTAATCCAAGGCATTCATCTCAATATCATTTTGCAAATTCAAGTTCAAACAGGTAAATAATACCCATCTCTCACAGCAGCTCTACTTGTCTTATTATCTTTCTAACATCTTTATCAAGAAATCTGTTGCTACATAGGATAGGTGAAACTGCTACATAGGATGGATAAAGAAATTTAATCAGTTCTCCCTCATTTATCTGCAAATTAGAACAGTCAGATTTTCAAAAGTTGAACTTAGCCAAACCAATCTGTCATGAAAACTAGCCTGGCAATGCTGTGGGAACCAATGTATTTTGTGGTAGTTCTGGCATAGACCCTGCCAAAATCTAGTTTACGCAAAATGAAAAAAAATTTAAAAATCAACCAAAAATCTTGAATGTGAGGAAATGTTTAAGTAATTTCTTATTATATCCAGATGGGATTGATATTCCCTGGTCACCGTCAGTAAACAATAAAAACAAAGGGTAGCTAGATGAGTGTAAAGGAAAATGCTTGTATTTGAGGAGCCATACTTTCAATTCCCCATGGAGAATCAGCTGAGTGAAAAAAAACTGTAAAACTTGATCTTCCATTAGGGTCCCGAGTTCTGACTATGAAAGCTTGCATGTACTGAAAGTCAAATTGGGCTGTGAGGTCCCATTTGCCCATCCCCATGCAGTAAATACAGACCATGCAGCTGCTTTCTGGGAAGTTGTCCCAACTACCTGCCCTTGTCTTGTATTTAGCTGTGACCAAATGTTTTAATTATTCTTCTCCTTTTGCCTTTCTGAATTTGTTGATTTATTTGCCCCCTAAGATGTTCACAGATTTTCCATTCTGTGGGTGAGTGGCATAAAAAGACTCAACAGGACCAGTTATTTGAATATCCTGTCATGTAGATTCATGAACACCTTTCCCTATTCACCAGTTTTACTAACTTATTTATTGAAAAATTCAGCATTCCTTAAAGCAGTAGACAATATAATTTAATAATGCAGAAAAGAGAACAGTCTGAGATCTTCCAATAACCTGAGGCAAATACATCAGAATTACTTGGGTTTTGGTTGTAGTCTAGCTGGTATCTTTGGAGAAAAAAAAAATCAATGACAAGTAGATCATGTTTCAAAAGAATGTTACAAACAATTAATACAGAATTCAAACCCCTCAACTGCACTTATATGCTGGAAGTTAGTACAATGCAACAATTAATAAAATAATATTAAAGAAGAAATTAAAAAAAAATTCCAGAAAGTTGACTGTTAAGGAACAGAATGAGAAAAAGGACAGGTACAAGTGAGTAGGGATCTAAATTACAGCAGGTAGAATATAAGATTTTGAATGAAAAAAACCCAGAAAAACTACCAAGACTTTTACAACATTTTAATATTCCATAGGGAGCCATAGATAGAGCCATAGATAGAGATACTCCATAGAGATAATGTGATAATGTGGAGGACGGCACACCTAAGGGACATAGGAACCTTGTTAAGCGGCAAGGTTACTTTTTCATGAGCCTTCAGAAAAAGGTGATGAACTCTTAACAAATCCTTGAGCAATTTTTTGCAAATATTTAGTGAGGCTTTGTCAGATATGAGAAGATGGTATGGAAACAGTACAGTTACAATTTTTCTGTTAAATAGGCTGATGCTTTGGGGATGATGAGAATAAGGTTGACTCTGAATCCTCCCTGCCTTAATTTACATTGTGAATATCAGCAAGAGTTTGTGTATTCCAAGCTGTCATGCACGTGTTGTGCTGTGGACGTCCTCTAAGAATGTTTCCAGATAAGATTTTTAAGGTTACCTTTTTTATCTGATCATATAAATTTCTGAGGGTTTTTCCTATAAAATATTCCTGATGTGTCACTTGTCCTTTGGAATAAAAATAGAAACAGGGAATGCCTGAATTCTGGTAAATTAATTGCCCATTACTGCCATTCAACACCTTTTATTTTTCAAAGATTTTCTGGGTTTGAGTTGGGTTTTGGTTTCCCAGCAATTGCATGAACATGGCAGTTTAGGTCCTAGAGGTTCAGTGATTTAGTGATTGAGCCTTCTATGGGCAGTTAAATTAGCCTTAACCTTACTGTATGAAGACACTACTGCGCTCTCATCCTTGCTACTTTTGTGGCAATACATTTTGTGGGTATTTACATTTTTTTTTCCTTCTCACATACTCTTTGTGTACTGTGTTAAGATGATTCTCAACAGCTGACATACATTTTCTTTCCCAGGTGCAAGTGATGTCTTTTGGTGTTGGTTGTCATGCTGGATTAATATTAGAAGAAAGAGTTGTGTTAGCAAAGTCATCTATACCCGCATTTAAACATACAAAACCAGGAATAAACAATGTGTAACTCCAAGATGCATGTACATACATTTGTCAAATATGTCTACATTGCACCATTCACTCAAGAGTTGCCTTAATTTAATTCTGCAAGCTGCTGCACTGTACGGAAAGCCTTGACCTCACACAACACCTCTTGGTACTCCTTCACTCCATTCTTGGATATTTTTATGCTGTGCACTCTCTTTTGGGCAGGAAATTTATGGTGAGTGACTTTGCTGTTATGCATTAACAGAAATATGATATAGTGAATGATATTGCTAAAACAATGTGCAGTGAGTTATTGCAATAAGTCACCAGGACTCCTCCTGAATAATCATCTGAAAGTCCTGAGCCTTGCTATGCTCTCAAAATACTCAGATCAAGTGCTGTGTCAGAAGGTGAGAATCCCACTTCAATGTGCAAACCTCTGAAAAACTGATGAATAGAATAGAATAGAATAGAATAGAATAGAATAGAATAGAATAGAATAGAATAGAATAGAATTCTATTATTATAGTGATTAGTGTTTCTTCATACTAAAGTAATTATTGAGAAAATTTTTTTCTTACAAAAGCTCTTACAGAGCACTAAGAGATGTATACAAACTGCAAAGAAAATTTTTTTTCCAGTGAGCTCTTTTGAGGAAATAATTACAGTAGATATTTAGACTAAGTAGTTATAGTGTGTTAAGGTAGTTTAAATTCTTTTTTGTAAAAATCACTCAGAGATCTATTTCTAGCTCATTTTTACAAAATGGAGAGATAAACTGTAGCTGGGCATTAAAAGCATTGATGTATGTGGAGAATGTGGCATTATATTGCCAATTATCAATGTGAAAAGGTATAAGGGAACTAACTGGGCAGTGATAAGGACAAGATTGTGTGTAATTAAGTATGTGTATGCAAGAATTTTAGATTATAGAAGCAGCAAAAACCACAGCTGAGTTGCAATATTTAGTCGAAGAAAGACAGAAAAATTCAGAGAATTTTGATAAATTAATTGGTGTATCTACAGAGGATTAAATGAACATCATCTTCATTGGAAGGAAACAATGACCTGTATAGATGTAAAAAAGGCCTAATTTAAGCTAAATTTCACTAAATTTGAAATTAGCAAAGCAAAACAATGCAGTGAGATATTGCATCAATAAAATGACTCAGGGAAAAAAAATAGAATGAAGAGGGAATAAGGGAAAAAGTCACAAATTAATGGGAAATTTAGAAATAACAATCTTGAGTAATTCCCAAATGACAACTTAGAAAGAGCAATAAATATATTAATTAAACATATTATATTTTTTAAAAGAGTGTCATGTGATGAAGCACTTATCAAGAATAGTAAACAGTAAAAAAATTGAGTTATTAATCATAGAATGTTATGGTCTTGAAAGAGACCTTTAGGATCACCTACCTCCAACTTCCCTGCTATGGGAACACCTTTTATTAGACCAGGTTTCTCAAAGCCCCATCCAAACTGGCCTTTATACCTCCAGGGACAGGGCATGTCTAGCTTCTCTGGTGAACTTGCTCCAGGGCCTTACCACCCTCACAGTGAAGAATTTTTTCCTGATATCTAATATAAACCTACTCTCTGTCATTTTAAAGCCATTCTCCCTTGCGCTGTCACTACCTCCTGATAAGAAGTCACTCTCTATCTTGTAGGTCTCTTTTAGGTACTGAAAGGCTGCAAAAATGCCTCCCCAGAACCTTCTCTTCTGCAGGCTGAATAGTGCAACTCTCAGCCTGTCTTCACAGGAAAGGTGCTCAAGGCATCTCATCAGCTTCATGGTCTTCTCCATTTTTTTTCATAATTACGGATGAAAGATCTATTATATGGTTCTATTTTACTTTCTATTTTTCAATCCTTTATATGTCTAATAGAATAGAAATTGTAGATATTTTGGTCTAAATGATCAAATTAACTAAATTTTCCTACTGCATTTTATCTGTGAATGTAGATTTAACAGTGTTTTATTGCAACAAATTGCTTAGAACTACAAATACCCCTTTTCTGAGGGGAATTGTATATATTTCTATGTACAGTGAAAATAAATACTTTAGGTATGAGTTCTGTTGTTTTATGTCATAAACAGAGTGATAAATATCTTAGATTGGAAAAATTGGAATCAAATAACTCACTGTATAAATCTATATTACAATATGTGAAGTATTAATCTAGGCGGAGCGCAAGAGACCAGGATGATAATTTGACAAGGATAGTATTTATATTTCTCTAATGACAAAATGGAAGAATATAGTCAATTAAAGGTGTGCCTTCAAGTAAGAGATTAGGCAGATTTTTGTATTTGCTGCATTTAAGGCAATTGGAGGTATATCTCTTTCTGTACCAAATCCTTTTAAATATGGGTTCGTTTCAGAATCAATGGAATTAGTTCTTTTCAAAAGCATTCAGATACAACTTATTTCCTTGATTGTGTGAGTTTATTGAATTCTGTAATACTTAGTAAGGTCCAATTAGTTTTGAGTCAAAACAACACAAAATTAAATGACCACACAACTTTGATTTTATAATGATAAATACCTTCACAGCTTGCTTAGAATTTCACAAGTGTTTGTATTACCATAGCCTGAATGCCAAGCTGATAATAGATGTGAGTTTATTGCAAATATTGAAGACAATTTACACAATCAAAATAAACAGCTTTTCATATTTTACAATCACAGAGTTTATTTTCAAACAGTTGTTTTTCAGCTTTAGCATTTTTCACTGCTTAAGCGTGTTTAACGTATGAAGGAACATCCCAACAGTAACAGATCTGAGGGTCTGGCTGCTCTTGCTCCTGATCAAGCACATGAAAAGGCAGCCCCCACGCTGCCCCAGAGCACAGCATTGCTGTACCTGGCCAGTAACCAGCAGCCCCACTGGAGTCTGATTGCAGCTCCTGCCTGCCTGGCATCTTCTGCTATCCATGCCCCTGTGAAATAGATATGATGGTTGGTTTTACCTGAGTAAACCAAGGAGGAAGTTTACCTAAGTGACTGAGGAGAGGCTAAGATCAAGTGCTTGATTAACAAGTATGTCTTAATAAGTTCATATACCTTACAGTTAAATTTAAGGCACTGGTTTTAAAAAAACAAACAAAATAAACTCAGATACTGGGAAAATAAATTAAAAATTAATTTTACATGGATCACTGCTTTGCAGTTAAAACATTTATTTATTTCATCTTTTGTTTCCTTTTTTGTGCTTTTTTTTCCCTTCGTTTCCTCTTTTTACTTTCCTTTTTCAGCTTTTAAAACATTTTTTCCTTACTTTTTCTGCAGCTGTATTTTTAATCAGGAATTAATATTTTATCACTATGCTAGGATAATCCATCACAATTGTTCTGTACTCTATTTTAACTCTTTGCTATAAATACCAAAATCAATAATATAACACTATGAATGGGTCCAAGTCCAGAATGACTGGACTGAAAACTGCAGCAATATTATACAAGATCATACACTTTCAATAAAGACAACACGGGAAGGGTTATAATATAACTGTACTATATGTATTGCATACAATCAAATAAGAATAGACATATTTGCTTCGTATTGTAAGTTAGGGAAACTACATTGTTGACTCTCCCAAACAAAATCTGTTTTACTTTTTTGTCATCTTCTAATTTTTTTGTTTGTATTTAAAGAAAAATATTTAGTTTTGCCAAAGCTTTTTTGGAATCAATAATTAATTATCTGTAAAATAAATTTGTTTTGAATTAGATCTAACAGATGTGGCTTGTTTTATCATTCGTCTCTTCTGCAAGTTATAACAGAATGAAATGACTAAAAATTGACATTGCCAGGTGTAGCCACCCGTTATGTAAGCAAATGACATCACATATTAGCACTCTGAACTTAAAAAAGAAAGAAAGAAACAAAAAAAGAAAAAAACCCCAGCACAATCATCCTTATAGTGTCTTGTGTGGTTCTTGTGCTAGGAGTTTTTGATTGCAATAATAACATTACTGCAACACTTATGGCAGAACTAAGTTGAACGCAGTCTTAAAAGCCTTGCAAGATAAATATAGGGTTTGGTAACTATGCTTTCACCTTTAGTGATCAAACCAGGCCTGTAAGGATGTTCCTTTCTGAGTTTCAGCAAAACCCATTGAGTAGACCACACAGATTTATCCCAAAAAAGAAGATCAAATCGTAGTGCTGTGAGTGAGAAGGAGCCTGTGCTCTGCAGTTTTCTTAAGTGCAGTATTTCCAACAGCCACTGAGGATTTAATCCTTTTTATCAGTGTTCGCCAAATCCTCTGACTTTTGTTGCACATACAGGAAATTAAAAAGATAAAACTGAAACTAATAAGGAGAGCAAAGTATGACCACCTCCTATGAACAATATGCTCAGTCTTGTCATTCAACAGCCAACAACAGTGGGTAAGTATTTTTTTATGAGATCTGGACTTCTGGGATTTAAGGCACTCATTTCTAAATAAAGTAAAATATATGGGAAAATTCTTTAAGTGTCCTTTTAGAGGGTAAAAACTGTAACAAATTCATTGAGCATAAAAAAGTCATCTAAATAAGGATTAAATCGCACCTTAACACCATATTTTGGGATTTTTTTAAAATTTATTTTTCCCACCAGGAGAATCTAGACATAGCAAGTCAGAATAACCCAACAGTTCGAGTAGCCCAAAACACTGTAGCTAGATGTTTTCTGATTTTTATGCTTGAGTTGCATTTAGCAAAGAGAATATTCAGCAGATTTACACACTTTGTGGTTAGCATGGGAAATTAGAGGGTTTTTAAACTTTTTTGCTAAAATTTCAAGCTCACCACAAACAAGTTGTCATTCCTAGGATTAAACTATTCCTTTCTATTTCTAGTAGTATTAGTGCCAAGAAATGGTACTGCCTCCAACTAGTCTATGAATATGCCCATTAATATTTTCACAGAATTTGTCAGAATAAACCAGATAAGAAAGAAGTTTCTTTATTACTGTCACCACTAGATAGTATTCAGCCTTGACTCAATTTCTCAGCATTACCACTCAATTTACATTTAGACCCACAGGATTTAGGTGGCAAATTTCCAAGATCCCAGAAAAATATCTTCCAGTGAAGGCAGCCTGTGCACTTCAATTCCTGCTGTCTCTGGTGCCTCTGAGCAAAGGCTGGTTTAGATGAACCAGAGAATACTCACTCCAAGAATAAGGAAACATTCCTGTGTTTGCTGTTCCACCATTGCTATATTGTCTGAACATAACTAAGTGTGAAAACAAACACATGTTTTGCAGACAAGCTATTTTTGACAAGTACTTTTTCCAAATTTAATTTCAACCCATGGGTCAAGCCAGACACCAATGTATTGCTCCAAAAGATGCCTCATTGTCCTAGATGCACAGGAAGAAATCAAAGGTTCAAAGCATGAGTTTAGGACATAACTTTACTAATTTAACTGCTATGGAAACAAGCAGAAATAGCCTGTACAGTAAAGGTCATGAATTCTTCTATAACTATTTCCACAACCTGCTGGACTCACATAAAAATCTTTCAGCCTACAATTGAACCACAGACCTGTTGCTTCATGGTCCATTTCTTCCTCAGCATTCTGATTTGGCAGAAGAGAGAGGAAAAAGTATTTTCTTTTCATTCTACACACCAGGAGCCAAAAAAGTATCCCCTCTTTCCTTTAGGGACTATTTCCACTTGAGCCTGTTCTAGCAATTTCACATTGTCAGGTAAAAAGATAAGGAACAAGTGCAAATTGCACACCTTCTACTTGTAAAGTGGCAACTTTTGAAGCTGCATCTCCTGACTGGAACATTGGGTTCTGGGAGCTTAAAGAAGGCAGCCCACTTGTGTGCAAAATCAGGTCCTCCCTTCTTCCAGGGAGAAGCAATTAGTGAAGACCAGAAAAGATCTGAAGACACTATGTTGTGGCAGGACAGAGAGTATAAAAGTGCATGATGCATGAAGCTGGGAGAATGCAGCATATACACTCTCTCTTTCTCTCTCTCTCTCATGCAGGAAATGAAGTGTCCCAGCACAAAAGCAACCATTTCAGTAGGAATTAAAACTGAATTTTAAAGAAAAATGTTGCCATAGTCTTTCCCATAATAAGACATGGAAACATTCTTGTATGATCATATGAAATTAAAATTATAATACAAGTAAATTTCAGACCATTCATGGCTGCCAAGCAATTAAAACTGAGTAACAAGTGCATTGACAATAAACCATGCACTTTGTGTTCATGATCCAGTGCAACTATCCAACCAAATTAAAATCCATTATTTTATTTAACCTTCTCTTATTTATCTGTAAAAAATTAATAAATTTAATATTTCTGACCTTAGTAAAGTAATTTTATTTTGTTGTTTGTCCTGGGAAAAGTAATAATGAGTAAACTACTTACCTTTTGCGCAGTGGTAATGAATGGCTGGCTTGTGCCCACCCATTCTTGTGACCCAGAACTGCAGAATGCTTGCTAATATGTTAGGTCTAATTTTTCTCTCAATATTGTCAAATTAAAACTGGACTAAGTACATTTTTATAATTTAAGACTTGCTCCAAAGCATAATATAAGGGAAATTAGTATCTCGATGTCATTAGGCTTTTTCCAAAGCATAACATAAGGGAAAAGAGGCTTTTAATTGATGTCATTCACCTTGGGAACAAATCCAATGAGCAAACTACAGTTTTCACCTCAAGCATATCATTACTCATATCTATAGCTTAGATAACATCAGAAAAATATTATGGTTGCCGTTTATTCAGTTTGAGCTATTATTGATTGCAATAACTGGTGATTTACCAGAACTGTCTAAGCTTTTCTTGACATAGTCCAGGAAATACATTAAAGTGGCCAGCCTATGTTATTTCAAAAGAGTGTTAATTATTACTTAAAATTAATATTGCAGAAACTAGTCAAAAATAAAATGAATACTTCAGATTTGAATTATAATATGAATAATATTCCTAGATTATTCCTTATTGTCACATTCTGAAGGAAGATGTTTACACAGAATTGAAACTATGGCATCAATTCATCATAGTCTAAAAGGAAAACTGAATATGATCTGACAGGGAATTGAAGAGGTAGTTGGAATATTTGTTCCCCAGGAGACAAGAAATAGATTGAGGATAAAGGCATCCTTTCTCTCCAAGTGCAGAGTTGAACCATAAATCTGAGAAAGAATCATTATGTCTTATTAGAACTTCTTTGTTCTTAAAAATGAGATTTAGATGACGCATTGAAGTTAGCACAGTTTTCTATTGAGCTGTCCCATTATCTCATGAATATATCATTTCAGTATAAAGAAGAACATATCTAATTTGCCTGAGTAAGGAAAGGGTTGATCACTCACAAGTAAGCACAAGAGAGAATGAAGGAGCTGGTAATAACCAATCAAGTATATCCCAAGAAATGGCATAATCTTAATTTGAGAATACATTAATTCTGGATACTTCCAGTGTCCAGTATTATTAGCTCAATAACTTTAAGACACTTGCCCAGCCCAAATAAAATAATAAATTTGCGTTATTTAAATATATTTTAATTTTATAGCAATTAGATAACTACATCCAGATGTCTATTTATTAGCTATAATGACAGAGTGTTGTGAAATAATGGCTATTTCTAAAAAGCTCTTTCTGGCCACGACAAAGTTAATTTTTGCAGAAGTCAAGAGGGGGGCATGGCTACAACCTGGAGGTTTCCTGTACAACCTCACCTCATTGCCAGGGGCAGGGGAAAGGCAGTCTCTTTTGGGAAGAAGAGGCTCCTTCCAGGAAGGGAAGGGAGGTGTTGGGTAAGCTGGAGGGAGCAGTTGTGTCTGCAGTGGAACAGCCAGGTCAAGCTCCACAGTGAGCATTTGGCATGTGAATCACTCTGTCTCTTGTATACTTTTTAATGAATATTGTTGCTGTTACTGTTAATTTTCTATTTTCTGTTTCCAGTGAATTCTTCTTATCTTAATCCATGACTTTCACTTTTTGTGCCCCAAATCCTTGTCTACAGTCTGGCACAGGGGTGGGGTGAGTGGGAAAGCAGCATATGGTTTGTAGAGCCTCAGTGGGAACACTAAAGTGGGGAGTACCACTCCTAAACCACATTGAGCTGTGAGGTCACTGTCACATCTCAACACATAGTGACTTTGAAAGAGGGTAAAATGTTTTACTCCTCTACAACGTCCCTGTTCAGAGAAATAAGTTCTCACACATTTTGATAAGTGGGACAGTGGTTTTTTTTTTACACCTGATGGAAAGTCAGACTTGTACCAGTAATATTGTCTACAAGAAAATTATTAGAGGGAATGCAATGAGTTTAAGTACTATTAATTATTATTGCATTCATTCAATTTCTTTATCAATTTCCCATATTTCTAAATGTCACAGGAAACTATTTCATATGCATTACGCTGATGGCAGAACCTTTGAAAGAGTTGCTGACTGCATCTCAGTCTATCTAAGAAACTGATGAATTATGGCTAGAGACTAGAAGAAGGGAAACCTGTAGAAACACTAACAAAACCAGAAAAAAGTTGAGAGCATCTTCTGGCAGAGCAAACAGTTTACAGTCAGTCTTGTTGAAATAGTTATAGGAACTCAACTGAAATGAAATAAATAATCATCAATGTCTTAATATATTTTCCATTATCGAGATTTTATAGAATATTATTCACCCTGGAAGCCTGATTTTCTCCTAGGCCTACTTGATAAAAAGAAAGTTGACCCAAACTCTTCCAGAGGAACTTTCAACTGAAAGCTTTTCAGGCTTTTGTTCTTCTCCAGGATATAGAGCTGTGTGGAATGACATGGAAAGGTGTTTCAATACTGTGTAGGGTATTGCAGACAAAGGGTCAGTTCTCACACGGTAAATTTCACACATGCCAGATGCTAAGCTTAACTGGCACATAGATTAGATATGTGAAATATATAAGATCCAGCATATCTAGGTACTCTAGACATGGGAGTATCCTGGCCTTGTCTGTATTTAGCATTCAATTGGATGGAGACTATAGACAGATCCTCTCTCTAATCTAAATCAAGACAAAACTTCTAGCTGGAAAAACAATATGTTCAGGGAACCCCTAGTATATTTATGTAGCAGAGGAAACTGGAAAGCACAGCTCTTTGGGAAAATCCTCACATTTCACTTCTTCTAGAAAGTTATTTAAAAGTAGGGAATAGGAAAAGAGCTCAATATTTTGTAAAATAAATAACTGCAGCACTGAAACATAATCAAATGGAAAATAAAAGTAGATATATGTAGTATGAAATGACTGCAGGAATGAAAACAACAATTAAAAAAACTGGTCAAATTTTACATCATTTATCAGTAGATTTTTTTAGATTTGAAGTAATTATAGTTAAAGGTGAGGTTAGTCCAACATGGAAATGATCCTTCTACTTTAAAATCCTTGATTAGACTTTCAGTAAAGACAAAAAAGTACAGAAAAGAGCTTAAATAAATCATCCTCCATCCTAGGCAAATAATCTTCACAACAAAACAAAATGTGATGTTAACACATTATTTTATTTAATACCTGCAAGTTGCACTACTTGGGAAGATTATCTGAAATTGTTCCTAAATACGAGTGTGAAAATGAAATTCAGTAGTCAAGAAAAAACAAAGGAGGAAAAGAGATAAAAAGCTATATTTGGATGCCTTAGTCAAAGGAAAATATTCACACCCATCCAACATGCTTTGAATCCACTCAGCATTAACTTGTCACTGTAATTTTCCCTCTAGCTAGTAGACCCAAAATTGCTTAAGTCACAAGGAATAAAACCATATGAAGATACAGGTTAAAAAATTCAGTTCAAGTTATTTTAGGTATTTTGTGCATTGCTGAAGTATTAACCAGTATACAGAGAAATGTGTCTGTCTGTGGTCTTTATATAGCTGGACATTTACNCTGTCTGTGGTCTTTCTTTATATAGCTGGACATTTACAAAAATTACAGTTTCCAAATTTACACTTTGTGTGTAGGTGTGCCAAATTTGAAAGGGACGCTAATACTGATGTATCTGAAAGAATTTTCTAGTTGGTGGTCATACAAGTTGTACTTATATTTTTTGTGGACAAGATGTGATGTCGTCTTAAAAAAGTGTGTAGGAGAAACAGAGCCATTGGGAGGCTCTCCAGCACTCAAATGATTCAGCTGTCTGTCCACATTCTCTCCCACTTTCCATCCTGCCCTCATATTGTCCTCTTGCTTCAGCCATGCTGGCCATGCTCTTTGCCCTTCCCTGAATATCCTACAACATTTATTGAAAAATACTGTCATTCAACTTTCATTTCCTTCAAGTCAACTACGAGCTAAATCAAATGAGGCTGCTCTGACATAACACTAAGTAAAATTATAACTCCTGATGAGATTCTTTCTCATATGTACTGTTTTAAATTAATACAGCATCTTCCAACGTTAAAACACAAATGCATTTTCCTCTCTCTTCCTGGAATGCCATTTAAAAAAAAAATGTAGAAAAACAATTACCACAAGACTTTTTGGAGATCTGATACAAATAAGTAAAATAAATGTTTCCTACTTTGTAACAATAAAGGTAAAATTCTCTTAAAGACTGATTTGGTCAAATATAAAGTTCACAAGCTTTAAACTGTCTTTTACATATGTCCCTTTGATATGTAGAATGTTGTATTAATAAGCTGGGTTTTACTTTCACTTTATCAGACCATCAGTATTCACTGTTGTAGCTGGTTTCCCTTTTCTTCATCTGAGAGAGTTTGTTTGCATACATAATATTTATCGATGGAATTAGGTGTAATCTTAAAAATTTATAAAATGTATACCTGCATTCCCATTGGAAAATAGTAAAAAATGCCCACAGCATTCATTTATTCCACATGAATCCATCACCTCAAAACATCATGTATGTGACTTCACATGCAATTACACTTAGAAATTTTCCATTTATTTCATAATTGTAATCCATAAGCTTTTGGTAGAGTAGATTACAGTGATTAAATTATAATTTACAGTCATTAATGCATTTAAAACACAGGAAACAATTTTTAAAATGAAGAAACAATTTGAAGGAATCGTCGTAGCCTACATCAAAACCTGTACTCCAAACTCTGTAGTAATATGTCACTATTATATGAACAGTGTGCTCAGTTTTGTGA
>VWYI01047061.1:4218-43709 GCA_013399455.1 Anthoscopus minutus
GAGAAGAAGAAAAGAAAAGAGAAGAGAAGAGAAGAGAAGAGAAGAGAAGAGAAGAGAAGAGAAGAGAATCACCTGAAGTTAAGGTTGGTGGATGACTGGCTCAGTAGCAACTGTTCAGAAAATGATCTGGAAGCTCACATGACTTGCAAGATGACTGATATCCAATGAAATAAGTGTGATAAATCCAGTATTTGGGCACCTGTGAAGAGAAAAACAAGCCCCAAGTTCCTTTCCTAACACCTAAGCCTTATTTGACCAAGTGAAAAGCCACACCTGAGGTCACTTAATGCGGTGCTTTCCTATCCCTTGTGTTTCTCCTCACTGTGAGAGACGTGGTGGTCCTGCTCCACTGGAGATCCTCGGGGTTACCTCTGGGCAAGCAAATGGCCGTGCACCAGGGCTCCTGTGGGCAGGAGAGGCTTGTGAAAAGGGCAAGGAATATTATGGCTGTCACCTGCTGCCCACAGGGGTACCCCAGCTCTCCAGCTCATCCCTAGGCTATCCAGGGGTGCAGGAGGGGACATCACATCACAGTGATGTGCCCAGAGCCCGGCCAGCCCTCCCCTGAGCCGTGCAGGACCTGCCACTCCTGGGGCCAGAGAGGACACAGGAGATGGAGGCAGCCACTCTCACAGCTTTTCTGGAAACTGTCTGAGGTGCCTTGGCATCTTAATGGCTTCCCACTGCCAGAGGGCAGGGATGGACGGGATATTGGGAAGGAATAATCCCCTGGCAGGGTGGGCAGGGCCTGGCACAGGTGCCCAGAGCAGCTGTGGCTGCCCCTGGATCCCTGGCAGTGCCCAAGGCCAGGCTGGGGACATTGGGGCTGGAGCCTGGGACAGTGGGAGGGGTCCCTGCCCTGGCAGGGGTTTGGAACATGATGAACTCTAAGATTCCTCCCAACCCAAACCCCTCTGTGCTTGTGCCATCCTTCAATCTTCAGCTGCTTGCTGATCTTTCTCCACACTGATGACCCCTCTGGTCCTCACTGCTCCTTTGATCTCATGGAGCATCAGAATTATAAAATGCAGCTTATTCTGACCTTCCAAACTGCTGACACCTCCTGAGGTTCTTTGTCTGGAGAAAGCTCTGTTTGATTTTCTTTCTAACCCACTTAATGATGAAGGATCCCAAAACAGGTGGTATTCAAAGTGTTTAGATGCAAGAGGCATATGTTTTGCTGTCATAACAGTTCGGCTCATTACATGGGGATAAAATTCAAGGAAGTTGATGTATTGCCTACAAAGGGAGCAGCAGCAGTGCAGAGTGGTGCACTCTTGTTTGTAGCATGTGAGAATCTCTGAAAGTTCAGCTGAGACCAACAGATGAAAAATAATATTAATTATTTTGTTGTTAAAAAAACCCCATTGTCGCTGTGCTTTTTGTACCTTTATACTGGTTTATACCCTTAAGCATCTATTTACTAATGCTTTGTGCTTTACAAGGTTGAAAATACCATGTTCTTTTTCTCTTTGTTTACCTGAGATTTTTCAGTTTGTTTCTGTTCAGGCTGGTGGGGGTTTTTCTTTGGGTTTTATTTTCCTGTTACCCTGAGGCACTTCAATAATTTAAATGCCATGTGTCACCTGGATTTACACATATATCACCTAGATTATCACATACATAATTGATTTTTTTTTTTTTTGTTTTGCAAAATTCAACTGTATCTGCAAGTGGTAATGAATGAGTTATGCATGGCCCATTGTGCACCTGCCAGCCCGCTCCGGGCCACCTGCCTGAGCCCCAGCAGTGCAGAAATGCTCTCCCAGGGGTGTTGGTGTGTGCAGGGGCGGCAGGAGGTGCATGCTGGGGTCCCTGGGCTGTGCCCGGGGGCACTGGGGGCAGGAGGCGAGGCGGATCGGAGCCGTGGCCGGCAGGGCACAGCCGCCGGGCGCTCGCAGCCGCGGGGGACAGGAGGCAGCTCCGCGACGGCAGCAGAGGCTGGCACAGCCCTGCCCAGGGCGCAGCCACGCTGAGGTGAGCGGGGCAGGCGTGCTCCAAGGAGCTGCTGCAACACGGCCGAAGGGAAGTACTGGGTGGAAGTGGGGCTTTGCTTTCTTTGCCTTGTGAATGCCCTGCAAAGCTGTTTATTAGGGAGGGAAAATGCCCAGTGGCGCTCGCTCTGCAGCCTGGGCTCCGCGAGGTGCGGCTGTGAGCCGCGGGTCCGGGATGCGCCCCGCTCTGCAGCACCGCGGGCGCCCGGCTCTGCCTGGTGCCGTTTGTCTTTCACAGAAGGCGCAGGCAGCTCCTTCCAGGACTTCTGGGTAGAGAAGGAGCTGCAGCTCCCGGGGCAGGAAGGGTGGGAGGGCAGGTGCCTACCCACAGGCTGTGGTATGGATTTGGAGCTTTGCTGTAAGGTCAGACTCTTACTGAAGCCTAAGCTCAGAGGAAAGGTTGCTTGAAACGTGGTAAGTGCTAAAACCAGCTATTGCTACAGCGAGCAGCCTGACTGACCTCAGCCCATCTGTAACACAGCTGTCAGAGAATCCTGTCTCAGGTGCTGCCTCTGCTGCCTGAGGACAGCTGGAATGAAAGGCTTTCCAGGTAGGCTACCGGGTCCCAGGTTTGCTGTAAATGAAATAATTATATTTTCATTATTTCAGGGCCATAATAAGAAATTCTGGTTATAGCAATTCTGCAGCCACTTTACTGAGGCTGCAGTGGCCCAGCTCTGTGAAACAGGATTAATTGTCTGCCAGCAGCAGCGAGCTGGCCAGGCCTGTCAAGGATGTTGTGCTCCATTGGGACACCAAGGGATGAGTGCTGACACACTACTGTCCTTGGGTGGACTGGATGATCCTTGTGGGTCCCATCCAAGTCAGCATATTCTGTGATTTTGTGATTCTGTGAAAACGAACAAAAATTGAAGCAGACACCCACAGCTCAAGCAAAATAAACAAACCTGAGAACTGGGCTCCTGCCATACCTGTTGTTTATCAGACCAGATCTTAATTGTGGTACTTAGACATGATTAACAGGTGTCTTGATTACTGTGCCAGAAATAGATCTGCTTTGCAGGGAGGCTTATGTGTCCTGGGAATGGGAGTGGACATGGAGGAGGGAACTGGGCACAACATTGCCCCAGTGCCTCCCAGCTGCCTGCTGAGCTCCTTGTCTGCAGCTCTGGTGCAGCACACCATAATATTAATATGTTATAAATAATTAATACTGGCACAAAGCCCTTTCAGGACCCTCACTGCTAACGAGGTTAGAGCAGAACCCTGCGTTCATCCTTCTGTGCTGCAGGACAGGAGGCTGGTGGGTCATCCCCTGTGGAAAGGGTTTTCCATTACGGAAGTAAAAGATCCAAGCAGAAAACTTCTGACCTCACATTGTAATTCCAGAGGATTTTCTTAACACTGGGAATTGGGAAATCAGTGTGCTGTGAAAACCATAAAGCTGTGCTATTGAGGGTCCTGCCATCCTGTACCCACATCAGGGAGCACTGTGAGGATGAGGGAGGGAGAAAGGAAAGGAGATTTTCTGCTCTCAAGGGTTCCCATGCTGCACTTGCATTTGTCCTGAGTTTCTGCTCAGCACTGCTGGAAAGCAAAGTGCAGTACTGCTTTTTTTCTTCCAGGGGCAGTGATGGGAGGTGTCAGCTTTCCTTTCCTGTAGAACAAAATCCAGAGCTTTCAGTTCTACTCTGAAAAAAGCCTGCTCAACAGCCAACAGCCTGGGAACCTGCATCCCCTGGGCAGTGCTTGGCTGGGGTATGGGAGACTCCTGTCCAAATCTGGGCCATGAGCCAAGCTGAGACCTCACCATGGTCTTGCACTCTAGAACTTTGGAGCAGGGAATAGTTATTCCAGGATGGAAAAAAAAAGCGCATGTCATGGAAAAAAAGGTACTTTTTCTTGGAAAATACTCCGTTACCATGAAATTTCACTTCCCAAAGCATTCCTTCCCAGAGCACCAAAAGACTTCCTATATCCAGCTTCTAACCCCAGTACTTATTTTGAAAAGAAGAGATTCTGCTTTTCCCAGTAGAATAATCTCAGAATACCAAACTCTGCTGATGTGTGAAACTGCAAATGGACACTTTGGAGAACAG
Source organism: Anthoscopus minutus (assembly GCA_013399455.1). Taxonomy (NCBI): domain Eukaryota; kingdom Metazoa; phylum Chordata; class Aves; order Passeriformes; family Paridae; genus Anthoscopus; species Anthoscopus minutus. The sequence continues at coordinate 8,273 of VWYI01047061.1, forward strand.
CCCCCGCCTGCTCAGGATCCATATGACGTTTCTGCAGCCCAGGGAAGCAGGGTGGGCAGAGTGCCCGGCGTGTGCCCAGGGCCGTGTTGAGGGCGCGGGTGGCAGCTGTTGCCCAGGAGCAGAGGGGAGGCTCGGGAATGGGCTGCGGCTGCCGGGATGTGCCACGCTCGCCCTGCTGGGCTGGAGCAGATGGATCTGCCGCTGTGGGCAGCAGGAAGGCTCGGGAATGGGCTGCGGCTGCCGGGATGTGCCACGCTCGCCCTGCTGGGCTGGAGCAGATGGACCTGGCACCCTCGGGTGGGTACTGGGCTCCCAGCTCCCACTGCCAGCTTTGCTGCAGAGCACAGAGGAGCAGGGGCCGTGCCAGGAGCTCTGCAGTGTGAAGTCAGCTAGGAAAACACAGGTGTGTGTGCGAGCTGAAGGACATTTTCCTGGGCTGTTGCCTGCTGCTGGCTCCTCCAAGCTGGGATCACCAGTAATGGGCTGAACTGCATCCCTCGGCTCAGGAAGATCACAGTTTGTCCAGGCAAACCCTTCACGGGGCAGGAAGGGCCTTTCACACTCTTGATGCTTAATACCTCTGCCACTGCCACAAGAAGTAAAGAGCATATTGCAGTCTGGGTTTGTTTATTATTATGAAAAATAATAATAATTTTAAAACGTAGGTACTTTTTTCCTATAGATTCACACCATTTGAAACTCTAATCCTGTTTCTTACTTGTTCCTCTCTCCTCTGTTTTAAAGCTGCAGCTTTTGACTTGTCACTTACAGCTGAAGCTCAAGAGCCCCTCGTGTGCCTTCAGGGATGGCCCTGCTGGTACCCACTCTGGGCAGGGATGAGTCAGTCCCTGGCCCCTCGCCAGCCACCTCCTCAGGCAGAGTATGCTGCTGGAGACTTCACTAGTGGCAGGAGCATCAGGTGTAGGCAGAGTAGTCCAAATGAACTGCTGCTCAGCCTGTGCTGGTCCCTTTGCTTCTTTTCCTCCTGTCAAGGCAGCAGTGCGATCACCTGTGTTCATCAGAAACCATTTTTATCAACTCACAGTCTCTCCTCCTCATTTCCCACAGACAGGAACTGGATTTGGCTCAGGAAGGTGCCAGAGGTTCTCTTGGTGGTGTGTCCCTCATCCCCTGTGTGTAGATGCCTGCAAATGGTCTGTTTTGGGAAGAGCAGTTGTCTCATATGACACTACTTATTGCTCTTCCCAAAGTCAGGATTAAGCCTCCTAATAATCAGGCTTTTCCTCATTCTCAATTAAAGCACAATAATTTGGTTTCTACTTGGCTTGTAACTGCTTGGATTCACTGCCTGGGCTTTATCCACAGATTAAGGGATTTACACATTACAGAGCCAGAGGGGACTGGTGATACTTTCCTCCCAACAGAAGCCCCAAGAGGTCCTTCAGCACACTCCTGGCTGAGTTAAAGAACTGCTGAACAGCAGCAAAACCAGCAGAATCAATCTCATGCTGACTGCAAACTTCCCAGGCCCATGTTAAATTTGTCAGATCCTTGGTGACACCTGCAGAGCAGAAGCCTGTCCAGCCCCTGACAGCAGTGCCTCAGTTTCCAGCAGCCAGGGCCCCTCCTGGGACCCCTCCATACCCACAGCTGCGTGCTCCCCATCCCTGGAAGTGCTCAAGGCTGGGCTGGATGGGGCTTGGGGAAACCTGGAATAGTGGAAGATGTCCCTACGCAGGGTAGGGGATGGAAAGATATGAGCTTTAAGGTCCCTTCCAACCCAAACCCATCTGGGATTCTGTTGTTCTATGAAAATTCTCCTTTCCCCACATTTTGGCTTCCTAGAGAGGTGTCCCCCAAATATCCCATCTCCCTTTCTCTCTCCCAGCAGCAGTTCCACCAGGATGTGCCTTTGGCACTGTTTTATGGCTCTTCCAGCATTCCTGTTCCTGCAGCTTCCCCAGGCTGCTGCACCCCTCTGGGAGGCTGGCCCAGCTGGTGGGTGCTGCTGAAGTTTCCTTGAGTGCTCTGTGAGACTTTTAAAATTGGAATCTTGTCCAAAAAAGAAGGTAATTATTCTGTCAGACCAGGCCTGACTGTATCTTACTCTTGTAGCTGTCTCTTGATTAACTTCCATAGCACCTGCCCCGTTCCACGTCCTTGATGTGGGCCTGGCAAGTCCATAAGGATCTGGGCCATCTCCTGCGCTCTGTGCTGCAGTGCTGACACACTTGCCTCTCCCCACGTGCCAGACATCCACAGCGACATTTGGAGTCAGCTCTTGCAAAAAACCCTCTGAATGTTCCATTTTATATGTCTGTGTCTTCTTCCATGCTGCATGCAACATTGCTAGGTTTTAGACAAATGTAATCTAAAACGATTATAGAACCTGATGATAATTTTTGTGAGAGACATTACTGCTTTATTGCCAAATCTTACATGATTTTGCAGGAGAGAGACCAGCTGACACTCGAGGAGCACCATGAGCCATTGTCCACCTGACCCACGGCTGAGGGACAATGAGATATTTAAAATCTGTCTGGGAAACACAGGCTGGGGAGCGGCCGGGGTTTGCACTGGGGGGACATTGATGGGTTTGACCTCAGCTGCTTCACCACTGCACAGCCTGGACACTTGTTTAACGCTACCTTTGTCGATCAACCTCGACCGGATTTGAACTTTGAAGGAGTTAATTGCTTTTCCCAATTCTGTGGTAGCTATCGCTGTGATCTAATAGAAAACTGAACTTAATTAGGCTTGTTCCATGGAGATTAAGGTCTTTTCCACCTGTAGTATTCATGGCTTAATGAAGTGTGGATGTGAGTGTCTTTGCTAATGCGCTCCCAGCAGCCTCCGGTCCCCACAGCTGCAGGCAGCTGCGCGGTTTCAGAGCAGCCTCGCTGCTGGCTGCCAGCCCCAGATGTGCCAGCGACCTTTTGTGTGAAGTGTGACAGCCCAGCTGCGTTCAAGCATCCAGCTCTGCTCCTGGGCACGCACTGGAGAAGCTTTCAGGCTCTAAGTCAAGCTCCTCGCAATTCACTGAAGGAACAGAGGAGATTCAGGTTTTAATTACAAACTTATCAAAGAGCAAAACCACTTCAGTTGTGTTAGCTTTACGTGAATCTTGCTAAGAATTAATAGAAAATATCTTCAAGAAATAAAATGTTTTGACAAGAAGGTCTCTAAGCACTCTTACCTAAAGATCAAAATTAGTATTTATTTCAGTGTTTACATCTGTACAGGTAAATATTACTTCCAAATCTGTGACTACAGGACCAGCTGACTAAGCAGATGTTGGTGCCAGTTACTGGTGTGTAGGATTTCCACCTGAGCCTTACAAGTTTAGGAAAATCAGGCAGTAATATTCATTTGAAGTCCTGGCCTGGTCTACAGAGCTTCAGGAGTTATGCAGAAGAGAGATGGGGGTGCACAGCACCGGGTCACTTCTGAAGGCAGTGCAGGGAGGCAGGAGGCTCCCGGAATTTCCCAGCTGCTAATTAAATCCCAAAGGATTTAGAGAAAATTGTGGAGAGCAGTAAAGATGAAAGAGAAACCCAAATGAAGCACTTCAGCATGTGTTCAAGAAACCCTTTTAAAAGGAGATTTAAATAAAAAAAAGTGTCTGTAAACAGCCTTTGTGCTGAACGATTCACAAGGTCAAAGAACACAAATACCTTGATTGCCCATTTTAGCCGTAAAAAAGGTCAGTTCTGTCCTGCTTTGAAGGACCAGGTGAAGCACAAGCTCCTTGGGAAGGAGAAAGAAAGGAGAAGATCCTGCAGTGCCAGTACCTGAACACTCATCACCCCTGTCAGGGTTGTCTTTTCACTGCTCATTTGGAAGCGGGACTTTTACTCAGATGTCACTGAAGGCAGCAGTGACTTCCATCCAGCCACGAGAAAAGCAGTGTTTAAAGCAGGAGTGAGAGCGCCCAGGACGCGGCTGCAGGAAGGTGCGCGGGAGAAAGCCCGGGAGAACTGTGCCAATTTCTGCCTTAATTGCATCCGAGCCGTACAGCACACTGAGAGCTGCTGCAGAACCCGGCCGGCTTCTGGAGCCTTCTGCTGTCTTAAAAGAAGAGTGTGAATTCCTCCTCCCTTCTCCATCTCCCTAAAAGCAATCTCAGGACCCCTGTGAACCCGCAGCCACTGACCAGCTATCCCAGAGTAGTGCAAATCCAAAAGAGCAGTAACAGGAACCTCTTAGTGCCTATTAATTAATTATTAACCTATTCACGCTGTGCCACTGCAGGAAGGATGCATTTGTTTCTCTGAAACCCCTGCAGCACTTCACTCTCGCGAAGTCAGCCATCTTCGTCCTCACACTGCTCAAAAATGTTATTTATTGTTGAGGTGTGCCCAGCCTGCCTGTTGTGAGACCCTGGCTGCTGGTCCCCTCAGCCAGAACCCTGCCCTGCCTGTCCCCCCGCCCCTTCTCCTGGCCCTGCCCACAGAAGCGCAGACTGCTTGGGCTGGGAAGGGACCTTGAAACTTCTTGTTCCCCCCCTGGATGGCAGGGACCCCTCCCAGTGTCCGGGGCTGCCCCAGCCCCAATGTCCAGCCTGGCCTTGGGCACTGCCAGGGATGCAGGGGCAGCCACAGCTGCTCTGGGCACCTGTGCCAGGGCCTGCCCACCCTGCCAGGAACAATTCCTGCCCCTATCCCATTTAACCCCGTCCTCTTTCAGCCCATACCCTGCCTGGGCTGTCCCTGCTTCCCTCCCTCCATCAGCCCTGAGATGTCTGGCCAGTGTGAGCTCAGTGCCACTGTCCCCACTGCCAATTTGTGTGCAACAACCAAAGCTACACTGGGATCCTGCCAGGGGGAAACCCTCCCATCTGGAGAAGAAATGTGACAGTGAAGCAATATTCGCTGCCTCCAAGGACACACACCCCTTGTTGCAAAGGTAAGAATGATGATTTGCTGTCTAAAGTGCCTTTTTCTTCTGTGTTTCACAGGCAACTAACAGTGAAAAAGTACCCAGAAGATAGGAGAATAAACTGATATTTAAGACATTCATATTGAAAACCAAAACTTATTCTATTTCAGGTGATATTTTTATTCATCATTAGTAGGCTGTTTGTATTTACTACAAACTGTGAAAACAGAAGGATACAGTCAACACTGGGTGAAACCCCTGCACTCTACTTTTGCTGAGGCTTCCTTTACACATATTAAATTCAGGGTTATATGATTTAGTGACAAATTAAAAATAAATTAGGGTATTCCTTCTCATTAATGTCTTTACTGAAATGTTCAGTATATTTATAATTTGCTTGCACAATTATTAGGACAATTTCTGGAATGAATATCAAGTAGGCAGGCAGTGATAAAGAGCTGAGCATACCAAAGCACTTTGAATGAAAGGCTCTGGGGAGACCTGAGAGCCCCTTCCGCTGCTTAAGGGGCTCCAAAAAAGCCGGAGAGGGGCTTTGGAGAAGGGCCTGGAGTGACAGGACTGGGAGGAATGGCTTCTCAGTACCAGAGGGCAGGGTTAGATGGGATATTGAGAAGGAATTCTTTGCACACAGGGTGCCCAGAGCAGCTGTGGCTGCCCCTGGATCCCTGGCAGTGCCCAAGGCCAGGTTGGACAATGGGGCTGGAGCAGCCTGGGACAGTGGGAGGGGTCCCTGCCATGGCAGAGGGGTGGAATGCTGTGGTCTTGAAGGTCACTTCCAACCCAAAACACATTTGGATTCCATGATTTCCCAAGATATCAAACAGATCCCTCCCTGGTCTCTGCCCTTGGGGCAGGCAGATCACACAGAGCAGCTCCACACAACCAACACATGGATGAAACCTCAGGAGCTGCTCCCGGCCCAGTCCAGGCTGCATGGCCACGTGAAGGTTGCACAGTCCTCTGGCACTGCAGCCTCGAGGCTCCCAAATATCACATGGACTCATAGTGAATGGAAAAATCCATTTCCTGTGCAGCCAGGACACTGCCCAGGGGCTCCAGTGCAGCAGCACCCTGGTAGAGAAATCCATTGTCCTGAGGAGACAATGGCCAGGACAGCCCCAGCTGCCTTTGGGAGCCAGTGACTCATGCTGGATGTGACGCTGGAGCTTGGCAGATCGGCCCTGCTGCCTGGGGCATGGCTCACAGCTCTGCTGGGTGAGCTGCAGGGACAGAGCCTCTGCCTCTCCTCTCCCCTCTCATCTTCTTACACTAATGCCAAATACCTTATTGTTTCCTACTTGAGAAACTGAGAAAAAGCTCAGAAAAATTTGTGGCAAAGAATTCTCACATAAGCACACCCAGAACCTCCTGAGCTCCTCCACAAGCAGCTCAGAATCTCTGTGGGAATTCTCTGAGGATATTGATGCAGGAATGGAGCTGTCACCTGCGAGGGAGCACACACCAGCACCCTGAGGGATGGTGCCACTGTTGTGCCACTGCAAGTGCTCCTGCTTCAGGAGCTGGGGACGGGGTCACTCGGGCCCAGAGCACATGTGAATGGCAGGGCAGCAATGCAGGAGGTGACATGAGGGACAAAGGGTTACCTGTGTCTGCTGCTGGAGCAGGGAACAGCTGCTGGCCCTGCAGGCAGGGCTGCCACGTCTTGGGCTGTGGGGACTTCCCCCAGGGTGGGTTTGAGAGGTCACACGGGGCCATCCCCACCCTGTGCCACGTCCCCACGCCAGTGCCCATCTGTGCCTGTCCTGTCCTGTCCTGTGCCAGTGCCCATCTGTGCCTGTCCTGTCCTGCCCTGTGCCAGTGCCCATCTGTGCCTGTCCTGCCCTGTGCCAGTGCCCATCTGTGCCTGTCCTGTCCTGTGCCAGTGCCCATCTGTGCCTGTCCTGTCCTGCCCTGTGCCAGTGCCCATCTGTGCCTGTCCTGCCCTGTGCCAGTGCCCACCAGTGCCTGTCCTGCCCTGTGCCAGTGCCCATCTGTGCCTGTCCTTCCCTGTGCCAGTGCCCATCTGTGCCTGTCCTGCCCTGTGCCAGTGCCCATCTGTGCCTGTCCTGCCCTGTGCCAGTGCCCATCTGTGCCTGTCCTGCCCTGTGCCAGTGCCCATCTGTGCCTGTCCTGTCCCGTGCCAGGGCCCATCTGTGCCTGTCCTGCCCTGCCCCGTGCCAGTGCCCATCTGTGCCTGTCCTGCCCTGTGCCAGGGCCAGCCAAGCCATTCCCAGGGTTTCTGGGGTCTCCTCCCCACTTGGGGTACCTGTGCTGGCTCACCCAGGGCTCTGTCCCAGCCTTGTTCTGGGGGTCTGACATGTGCCACGAGCATCTCAGGGGTGCTGACGGCTCGGGGAGGTGGCCCTGTGTCCAGTTCAGTCTGTCCATCCCCCTCCATCCGCCCTCCTGCTCCCCAGCACCCCCAGAGCTGCATTGGTGGCTGCTTCCTGCATGGCTCCACAGCTCCTTGTGAGAGCTCGTGCTGTGGGGACACAGAGCCAGACACTTCTTGGAAATGAGTCACACTGCCCTTTGTTTACTGATTCCTACTCCTATTTCTCCTCTTGCTTTGATGGGGAAGAGACTTTTAATCAATTTAAGTGGGACTCTCTGAGGGTTGATAGAATATTAGACTATGGAAACCTGCTGATAAACTGCATTTCAGTGTGTAACTGTGCTGTGTGCATATCTCTGAATGTCAGAGGCCAGGGCAGAGCACTGGATTTCTCCCTCTGTAACGTGGAGTAAAAATGCTTTCAGTCCTTGGGGCTTAAAATCCCATCTCCTCCTGCAAGGCCATGTGTAGCTCAGGGCAATCCTTCTCCTGTCTCTGCTGAGATGGGCCCATTACTACAGTGCTTGAGCAAGTGTTTATGGTGAAAAAGAGCACAGTATAAAACTAAAAGGTTAAAAAATAGCCACAGGGTTTAATCTCCTTGTAAAGGTGAAGATCAGGTATGTTTTACCTCTGGCTTGCACTTTGTTTAAAGATAAGGCTGCATGGGTGAGGTTACAAAGCATGGAAAAGGCATTTCTAAGAAACACTGATTTAAAAAGTGGTGGCAAAATGTGTAAGTGAGCAAACAATCCTGCATGGCTTGTTGCATGGCACTGCTATTAAGAAGAAGAGAAAATGTGGAATAATCTATGTAATCTATGAAAAGAATATGACAGATTCTTTCACATGGAAATAATAATAATAACAAAATTGCACATTTACATTTTATTTGCAGATTTTTGTAGATAAGATTAACAGGCTATTGGTGAATTATTGCAACGATTACATTTAATATGAATGCAATAAAAAGTGAGGACAAAAAGGCACTGCTACTGTACAGGAAGTCAGAATATTGCTGTAATTTTTCCTGGAAGCCTGAAGACACGGTTTTTATTTCTCTGCCCAAGGAAGGTTGATGTTGGTCCCGTTGCCCCATTGCCCCAAGCCCCATTGCCTTGTGCAGGGCACTGTGGGTTGGCTGCAAGAGCCTCCAGAATGGCTGTGGTGGGCTGGATGGATCCCCATCAAAAATGGTGGGAAATGGGCTCCTGGTGAGCAGCACAGACACCTTTGGAGAGGGAGCTTGGTCAGCTCTGGTCCGTCCATACCCAAGGGCAGGGAGGATCAGCAGTGACTTTACTCTCTGATTTGCTGTCATAGCCTCCAAATATTGCCTGAGACTAGGAGGAGATTAAGAACTGAAAGTAGTTCAGAGACAACCTGAGGCAACAACATTCCTCTGGCTGCCACCAGACCTGCTCCACACCAGCCCCCTGCAGAAGGCAGCCCTGCAGCAGTGCCCTCGGCTCAGCTCTGTCCCCAGGTCCCCCTTCTCCTCCTCTCCCGTCCCACAGGCCACATGGCTCTGCTCTGCCGCCCCCAGCCTCCCGTCCTGGCGGGGAGCAGAGAGGGAAAGCTCTTCCAGGAGTGGAAACTCAGCGCTCAGTCATAACCAGAGACAAAGTGGGAGCATGCAGGGAGCTGAGCCTGTTGGTGTTTGTGGGCATGTCTGAGGATCTGTGCAAAAGAAAGTGGGTGTGGGGGGGATTCATAGCCTCTGGTAGAAAAAGCAGGAAAAAGCAGAAAGTCCTCATGGGAATACTTGGAAACTCTTCTAAGGGAAGTGTACGGACTCAGGCAGCTGGGATGTGTGTGCAGGAGCTCCTCTGCATTAGAGCTACTGGGGCAGGTAACGCAGAACTCCCTGTGCTGGACTGCATTTCACCATTAGGAAATACCAGGAATATTGCATTGGAAGTGCCAAAGATCACCAACCAACCCCCTTTCAAACATAGCAGAGCAGAAGCAGGATTTCTTCTCCTTATTTGTGTGATCACTAGAAGAAGAAGCCGTGCACTCACACCCCACATGGGCACAAGTGCCTGCCCCAATGTCTCCAGCTGTAAATCTTGGAGTGTGTGATCCTGGTTCCTGTTGAGCACACAGCTGTGGCCACAGGACGCAGAGCAGCGTGACATGGCGGAGTGAAGGCTCTAGAGCAATCTCAGCTGATGATTTAGCAAGTGGCACTCCCAGGCGGGTTGAAGAGGACTTGATGATGCTTCTGACAAACTGTAAAGCTTTGTTTACCTGCCCAACAGAAGAGTGAAGTGATGAGGAAACTTTTATTTTACTTTTGCTGTCATTACTTTATTTGCAGCGCCAGAGTTGAGGGGCAGGATTTATGGGAACAGCAGCCTCCGAGGCTGTGCTGTGGCCCTGAGAGTGCTGGGCAGAGGCTCTGTTATCATGGAGGCTTGGCAGAGCTTTTCCACTGAGCTGACACAGGCTGTTCACTGGTTCAGATACAAAAAGTACAGGTATCTCCTGAGACACAATTCTTTGCTAGATATACAACTTGTACCATCAATTAAGTGATTTCCTTGTTTAGATCTTGTTGTGAAATGTCCTCAACCGTGAAATGGTTTTTCCTAGAGAAAGATTTGTGTCCGATTAAAGACACCAATACTCTCAGTGGGCAACAAATTAACTTGGAAGGCTCTTCTGAGAGGTGGGGCCCTGGGAGCACAGTGTCTCCAGAAGGAATTGTCCTTGATCAGAGAACAGCTCAGGCTAACATCTGTGAGAATCTGGTGCTCCACAGGGCAGCACCCCAGGCAGGGTTGGAGTCAGCGCCAATCCCCACAGCAGCCAACGTCGGAAAACCAGGCGCTGGGTGGGAGGGAGAACAAGGCATGGGAACAGAGCAGGGGGTGCCTGGCAGCACCTGCTTCCCTGGGCACTGCTGGCAGGAGTTTGGGAGGTGCTGGTGAGGGGCGGCAGTGCAGCACAGCGGCTGTGCCCGCTGCAGTGTCTGGCTGGGAGGGACCAGCCTGGCAATGCAGCTGTGGGGACATCTCAGTGCCCGCAGCACCCAGCTCCCCTCAGGTCCCTCTGCCACCCTTGCCAGCCCTAGCTGGCGTTGTCCTCTCACCCAGTGCTGCCTGCAGATGCCAAAACAGAGCTGCAGCAGCCAGCAGTGTCTGCATTGCATGCAAGGACAGCCTGCCCACCAGCCTTACTGTAGACCAGGAGCAGCAGAGGTGCAAGTCTGTGTGGATTTGGCCAGGGGGTCTCTGGAGCCCCTGGAGCTCCAAGGCTGGGAGCAGCAGTGACAGTGCCGGGCACAGTGTGTGTGTAGCATCGCTCCATCCCCGCACTGAGCACAGCGCCAGCGGCAGCCCGGCCTCCACAGCTTCCAGAGCTGGAGACGATGGTGGATGGTGCTTTTGTCCCCGTGTCCTTGTGCCTGAGGTAGCTACCAGGGACTGCTTCCAGAGAAAGTGCCTGTCAGCAGCACCGCTCTGTCCCCATGCCCCGTGTGGTCCTAATTGGTTTCACAGGTACCTCTCACAAAATTACCTGTCATGGGCACACGGAGTAAAAACGGCAAAACTTTAGCAGCCAGAAGGAGCGTGATGGATTGCCAGCTTCCCTGTGCACACTCACCCAAAGGATCTGTGCATTTCCTGGCAATTTACAACAATTATCCTTGCCTGTAACCTACATTTTCCATGACTTCTGACTCCTGCCCTGGGATGAAAGAGGCAGCAAGCTTTCATTCCAAAATGTAATAATTTCTCAGTGTAGTCTTGACACACGTGACTGATGTGTGTGTTTGTGTTGGACAGATGCTGCTGCACCCATGGGGTCATGTCTGCCCTCTGTGCTGCGACCTGGGCAGGGGAGCATGCTGCCACTGGCACAGCCGTGCTGCTGTTTTGGAGAGAGGCTGAGGACGGTGGTAAGGCGGACAAGCAGGATCTCGGCCCTGGGACAGCCGGGGAACAGACCCACCCTGGCCCTAGGACAGCTTGGGGACAGACCCACCCTGGCCCTGGGACAGCTTGGGGACAGACCCACCCTGGCCCTGGGACAGCTTGGGGACAGACCCACCCTGCCCCTGGGACAGCTTGGGGACAGACCCACCCTGGCCCTGGGACAGCCTGGGGACACACCCATCCTCAGCCATGAGTGGTCCCTGGGGCTCCCTGCCACGGCCCAGTCTGAACAAGGAGCTGCCGAAACTGCTGAGCAAATATTTCCCTGCTGCTGCTGGAAATGGCCTCACCTTTTTCTGGAAAGTGAAGTGTCCTTTGGTGTGAGAGACTGGGAAATGGTCTCTTGGAAGGGGCAAGGGGAGGAAGAAAAAGGAAAGTAAAGTGGCGCTGCAGTTCTGAGCCTTGAGCTGTTCTGCAAAGGGAAATAAAAACCAGGATGAACATTCCTGGGCTGGTAATGGCACTCCTGGAGAGAGGGGAGTCTCCAGCAGTGCACAAAGAACGGTGGGGAGAGACCCTCAGTTGAAGAGATTGATGTGGTAATTTTCAATCAGTGCTACAGGCTGTCAGCACGACAGCTCTTGTTTCTTTCAAAATCATCAGCAAGACAATTATAGAATTTAACACAACCCCACAAATGTTTGGGTGACATTCCAATTGCAAGGAATCAGGAATTTTTATTTGTTTATTTGTTTGGTTTCTTATTTATTACCACACTACCTCTCTCTCCCTTTGAGTCAGGGGAGCCAGATGGCAGCACTTAGAGAAAGTCAACAGCAGCACTTTGGGGAAATAAAGTGTGTTCATTTAAAAATAAATAAATAATCTGTGCAGTCCATTAACCAGAGCTCAAGGCAAACAGCCTTAATGGTTTTCTTAGTTAAAAGGAAAAGACCATTCTGGAGTCCTGGCAGATTCTGGGACACACCTGCTGGGACACACAGTTGTCACTTCATTTCCCTGTCCCTGAGTGCACCCAAAACACCCACAAGGGTGACCTGACCTCCTGGACACCTGGATCTGCAGGGAGGCATTCCCTGGGTCACTAGTGAGGAGATGGTGTGGCTAAGACAAAGAAGGAAGATGGTGCTGGTAATTAATTAAACAAATAATTAGGTACCTATCTACACACAGATATAAACAACTTTCCCCAAGTCTGTACAAAGCCCCGAAGTACGTGCACGGAAACCAAAATCCTGGATGTTTGGCCAGGATGAAAGCTCAGTTCAGAAAAGATGTGATCCTTCTCTTCTTGTGGGGCACAAAGTGTTTTGTTTGGCAGACACCACACTGCCGCAATTACTCCACACTGTTGGGAGCAAATCACAGCAGGGAACAAGGGAAAACCCCGTTGGCCACAGCTGTTCTGTTTTCTGCAGCCCATTTGTACACGAGCAGTGGATGGAGGTGCTCTCCCTGCAGAGCATCCACTGCAGGTTCAGCTCTCTCTGGGCCACCTGCTGCTCCCTGACCTGCCAGCGTCCCACAGGATTCCACCTGGCTTTGCACCAGCAAACCTGAGTGTCTCTGGGTGAGACTCTCGGAGAGGAGGGTGACAGGGCCACACAGAGAAGCTTTCACTGTTCATGGCCAGAGGCTCTGTGCTGGAGGAATGGGTGATGCTTGGCTGGATGGAGACATTTTCCCAGAGCTGAGGACCAGCACATGAAAGACAAGATGGGGGGCTGAGCAGGAAAATGAGCAGGGGAGGTTTCAGGGAATTAAATTCATTAAACTTGAAAATAATACTATCACGATAACAAACGTTTTGGAAAAGCCAGATGGTTTGATTTGAAGGAGACATCAAAAAATTCCAGTTTGAAAGCTGAACTGAAAGATGTTTTCTCTATGCATGGAGTTTTTCAGAAATCTTGATTTTTACATTGATGCAGTTCACTCCCCCATCCTTTATGTTTTGTAGCAATAATTTTGTTTTCATTCAAAATGAGAACTGCTGAGTCTGAAGCCCCTGGTGACCGCAGGCTGTTGCCTTCTCCCAGATGGACACTATGGAGATGTGTTTGTTGCCAGAGTTGCTATGGCTGTGTCATGCTGTGATGGTTTCACCCACGAGTCTTCACTCCTGGGGGCTCTGAGGAAGATCCCCCAAGGTGGGCAGAGCAGCGTCTGCAGAACAGGGGCAGCCAGAGTGAGAGGAATAGCGGCAAGGATCTATGTGGATTCACTATGAAATGTTTTCCTGCAACCACATTCTGCCTCAAATTCCTCAGAAACTTCTTCCTCCTGCTGCCAATGGATGTGTTTTCTGTTCTGTCCAATGGCTTTTAATGTATCATTAAACTCACTTTCCTAATGAATATTATATAGTTTAAATATTTAACTGTCTCACATCTTCCTCTAAATATTTGTATAGATTTTGCTCTTGTTTCTGCAGAGAGGTCTGATTTCCCATGGATAATGTCTCTTCTGATTATGCTTTATATTTTCATTTTATGCCACTGTGAGAATCAAGTGCTTTTGCTGTTAATATGAGCCTGTCGTTAGACTTTCCCAAGACTGATTAATTAATAACTGAGCTGGCTAGATGGATTAAATAAATTGAGAACCATCATCCTGCCAAAGCCAGAACTCTCAATAAACTTTACAGAAATTCCAAAGGTGATAATTTTCACTTGTATGTTTTTGCTTCCAGCCATACTGTAAGTGTCCCTCTGAAGGAACCATGGCAGAACTCCTCAGGAGAGATTTCCAGACTGTCAGTGGAGAATCAAGAGGTTCTCTAGAAAAAAACCAGAAAGAAATCATCTGTGGGTGGTTGAGCAAACCCAACACAGCCTCCTCTGATTCTGAAGCCATGGTGGGGTTTTCTCACTGAGAAGAGCCCCAGCTGGCTGTGTCCTGGGAAGAAGCCGTGCTGCCCTGCAGGGATGGTCACTCCTGGCATGGTTCACACCCTGGGGTCAGCACGGCGAGCTCGGGGCTCGGCGCTCCTGCTCAGCCACGCTCTCACAAGGGACAATAAAGAGTGAACAGCTCTCTGAGGGTTTTCTGAGCTGTATTGGCTCCACAGGACACAGCAGGAGCAAGGGGAGCCCAGGGCTGGGCAGGAGGACAGAGGAGAGGGGTTGGGACAGCCCGGGCAGGCTGGGTCAGCTGCTGCACTGGTGCCACGTGCCCGGCTCAGTCCCCGAGCACTGGCACTGAGAGGAACCAGAGCTCAGGCCCCTCTGCTTCCACAGCTTGTCAGCCTCCAGGAGAATGCCTGGTGTTCTTTCAGTGACCTTCCACTCCCAGGCATGGGTTAACACTTTCCCTGCCAGTGCTCACATGCCTGCAGCTCACTCCACCACACATTTAACAGCAGTCCAGGGACCTGACAGAAAGATGTTGAGCTGGAAAGCTCAGCCACGTTTCCCAGCTATTTTAGTTGGTCTAATGAAGAATGTTACCTTGTCCTACAGACATGCACCTCTTGTGGCCCCAGTGCCTAGCAGCAGAAGGAAGGGCACTGGTGAGGACATCTGAAACCAGAACACTCTCTGAAGAAGCTCCTTGCTCTTCTGATTTTCGTGGCTCAGTCTTGGGCAGGGAGTAACAAACAACAAGTCAAGGGATAACAGCCTCAAATTGCAGCAAGGGAGGTTTTGGTGGGATATCAGGGAAAATCTTCTCAGTGGAAGAGTTGTCCAGCCCTGGCACAGGTGCCTAGGGCAGAGGTGGAGTCCCCAACCCTGGAGGAGTTTAAAGCCATGTGGATGTGGCACTTGGGGACATGGGTTTGTGGTGGCCCTGGCAGTGCTGGAGCATGACCTTAAAAGGTCTTTTCCAACCTAAACATTTCTCTAATTTTGTGATTCAATCCTGCCCACACCACCCCTGCCATTGCCAGCAGCTGTCACCCACACTCTGCTCCTGGGAAACATCGGAGGCAGTGAAGACATCCAGCACTTCTCTTCCATATACATAAAAATATTTCTTCCCCTTCCAATAGCAAAATTAAAGAAAATCAAGTTTCTGTAAAAACCTCACAAAGAGAAAGATGAAAATCACCGAAAACTCATTAGAAAACACATTAGAAAACAAACCTTATTCAGCCTCATCTGCATTTAACATTTTAAACTTGATATTTTTAATATGCTTAAGGGCACAGTTCATTTAGATTTAAGGTAAACACGTTACTAAATATCAAACATTAATAGAAATTTTGTAAAAATATTGGTCTGGTGCTACTTGCAGAGTATGTTTTTTATAGATAGAGGTGCAAGCCTTGATATGCATAATTACTCTGCAGAAAGTTTTAAATTATAAAGTGATTGAACAAAATGCATCAAGTTAAATAATTCTACGTGAAATAAAATTAAAGAAATGAACGGTTCATTATGTCTTTTAAAAGCTTTTCTTTTTCCTGCAGGAATGAACATTTTTGATCTTATCTGCACCCTGGTAGGAATAAAGTGCTCTTGCTCTCATCCAGCTCCACAAATCTCCGTGAGGGAGCGGTGGAAGGGGGTGTTTATAACGCCAGGGTTGGATTTAAGGAGTGTGTGCGCTGCTTCCCCTGCGAGCGAGCTTTAAATCTCCTGTGATCACACAGAATACTCCAACCCACTCTGCCATATTTCTGCTATAAATGGGAACCAGTTCATCCCTTAAAGCTTATTCCTTCTTCTCTCAAACAAAGCAGACATGGCTAAAGGGTAAAAAAACCCAGCGCAATTCACCAGAAAGTAAAAAGAGGAGTGTGAGGGGTGCTGTGGCCACAAGAAGCTTCCTGCACGCTGGGCCACCATTCACTGCCTGACTCTGTCATTGGCACTCAGGTTTACAACCAGGAGAGCATCAGTGCTGTAGGCAGGAAGCTGGAGAAATGTTCACACAACCATCTCAGGAGGAGAGTTTGGGAAAAAATCTTGCTCAATTAAAAAAAAAATCTTCCAAGTGGCAATGAAAGTTGGTGGTGGAAAATCAGAATTTTCTTTCTTTTTACAGCAGAAGAGAAACTTGGAAGCATTGGAGTTGTGGTCACTTGAAGTGACTTTGCTCTGCTCTCAGTGGGACACTGGGCTGGAGACCCCACAGAGCCCTCCTTCCCGCACTTCCCCCATGCTGTGGTTTGTGCCCATCCATCCAGCAGGGCCAGGGGCAGGGAGGATCTCAGCAGGGATCTTGCTGGGCCTTTTCCAGGTGCAGCTGGGCAGGGTGCTGGGCCATCCCAACCACACCATGCTTTGGCCAGGGAAGCTTGGGCCAGATGATCTCTGAGGTCCCTCCCAACCTGGGACTCTGTGATTGTCCAGTTTCTTGAGCAACAGACACTTCAGTCACAATTTCATGTTCTCTTTCTTCTGGAGTGAGAAGCAGAGAATGTTTTTGGGAGCTGAAGGTTTCACTCTCTTAAAAACCAGAGATTATTCTGAAATAAAAACCCAAAAGAGTCTCTTGCTTTTATGGTGTTATTGTAGTCGATCATGTGGACCATGATCAGTCTGACAAGTATTAGCATTTCTTTGGGGAAATGATGGCTTTAATCATCAGTTATCTGCAGATTTCCGTGTCCTCTGTACTCAAATTAACTCATCCACCTTTTTAGGGGCCCTTCCCCTGGACAGTCAATTTCCTGCCTGGCCTCCATGCTCACACTGGGACAGAAATCATGTCTCTCATCTGGCTTTCTTTCCCAGCCCCATCTGACAAGCCTCTTGCATGTTCTGTCTAGCCAAGAAATCTTGTTTTACTGAAAATTTTTAAATCTTTTCTGGTAGGGACCTTTTAAGATGAACTAAATAATTGTGCTTTGCCTGTGTTTCTGCTGGCTTACCTGTAAAAATCTGCTATGTGCATGTTATCTCTCCATGCTTTCTTTCTGCTTTGCATCTGGTCCTGCTGCAGAGCTGCACAGGAGGGAATCCTCCATCCCCAGGAGGACACACAGCCCAGGTCTGCTGGCTGACTGCATCTCTGGGATGCAATCCCCAGTTTTCCTCCAGCTTTGCTCTGCAGCTGTGGATGCACTTTTGGGAATATTTGATGTCTGGAGACAACCACAACCAAGGAAGCTGAGAGCAGGATGCACATTGGACACTCATGGACCTCTGAGCAGCCAGTGCCATTGGGATTTGCTGCAGCAGTTCTTGTCTGCAGTAACTCTTCTGCAAGTGTTGCTTTTGAGCCATGCTAGTGATGAGATTCCTTTTTTTCAGCTTCTTTCTCCTAGATGGTTTTGAGGACAGTGGTGTCCCTCACGGGCTGCAGGGTCCTTCCTGGCTCCTCTCTGTTCTGTGTCCCTGCCCTGTCTCACCAGAGTCAGGCCAGGGCAGGGGGTCTGGCCAAGACTCTTCATGAGCTCCCACCCTAGTGTGATTTCCTGCTGCTGAGTGAAATGACACTGAAGGTGGGCTGGGAGTTCTGTCTTTGTCATTATCTTGCATTTAATTAGTTACTGATGCTGCACTGCACACACTGCACTGATCTGTCTGTTCATGCGGTGGCTGAACCCTGCACACAGTTTGGCAGGTTTGGGGCAGAGCCCTGCTCCATGGCTGTCCCACACTGTGTCAGGAATTTCTCCATGGCTGTCCCACACTGTGTCAGGAATTTCTCCATGGCTGTCCCACACTGTGCTGGGCCCTGATCCATGGCTGTCCCACACTGTGTCAGGAATTTCTCCATGGCTGTCCCACACTGTGTCAGGCATTGCTCCATGGCTGTCCCACACTGTGCTGGCCCTGCCAGTGCTGCTGTTCACCGAGGATGTCCATGGAGCTCCATGCAGCCCTCCCAGGCCTTCCTCCTGCAGAGATCTGTGCCAGCTCCAGCTACCACGTCTCTGTAAATGTGGATTTCTCTTTTGCAGGATGAGCTGCAGGGCTGAGCTCAGTCTTCAGTGAGCTGCAGGGTTCCAGCAGCATTGCCCTGCACGCATTGGGAAGCCCGGGAGTCTCTCTGTTCCAGCTCTTTTCAGCCCAGTGTCAGGACAAGCCCTTCTGCTGCCACCCCAGGTGCCACCTGCACCTGCCCCCTGTGACAGGCCCGTGTGCTCGGGGCTGTGCCGGTGCCCCGCCTCTGGGATGGATGCCTGCCTGGGGGCACTGCTGCAGGTGGGACCTGGGCTACTTTCCCCAAGGGTGCTGAGGTGCTGTGTTCTGTCATGCCACTGCCTTTTCCCCCTGGCTTTATCAGTTAGACCAGTTTTCCAGTGTTTCTTTGGAGTTTGATGCTATTAAGCGTTGATCCATCAATGCTTCATATCTATCTGTAAAATCTAGTTTAGGTATTGACGGTCCCTGGGTTACTTATATGGTGCTTATCTCAGTAAATCCTTCACTTGTGCCATGGAAATAAAAAATTTTGATATTTATATGAAAATACTTTTGTTTATAAAACAATTGCAATTTACAGCTCAAGCAGGCTTTCTCAATTCCTATTTAAATTTATGGCTCCTTTCTAGAAGTGCCTTCTGGGGACATTTCTGTCTCTTTCAGTGCATCTTCATGCTCTGAATACATAATTTAGTATGAGATCCTTCTCAATGATATCCCCCAGCAGCTGGGGAACTGAAGATGCTTGCACAGATTTGAGCTTGAAATGTTTAACTGTCATTAATTTGCAGATTACAGTCAGAGAGCTTTGTAGATTGTAATGTGTGATGCAATTACACTCTGCTAATGTAATATATCTAATTTTTTGAATAGATGATTTGTTTTCATATTTCCAATGCTCAAAGAGAAAGAGATTTATAATCCAAAATGCTAACTCAGGTGGAATGATTTACGGCTATGGTTAGAGTGGGAACATCCTCTGCCCAGATTTCCTTTTTTTGCTGGATTTCACTTGGTCAAGCAGAGAGAATGAGTTGCTGTGTTCTGTGTTAACAGGGTATTTTATTATTAGGAGGCACAGTCCTATCTCTGCTTGCAGGTACAGTTTAATATCACAGACTGGTTTGCCTTGGAAAGGGCCTTAAAGACCATTCAGTTCCAGCCTCTGCCAATGCATACATTGCATCAACCTCTCTGTTACAGACAACAAATGCTGCTACTCTCATTAACTTGCATAACATAAAAAAAGCATAGTCATCTATGAAATGTCTTATATTTAACAGCTATTCTTCAAAGCGTCACACGTGACTGTGCTAAGAACTCAAAGTGAAACCAGTGCAGCCAGAGAACCCCACACAAGTCCAGTGGCTGGGGGTCTCTGGTTCCTGACAAGGGTGATGCAGTGGTTTCTCACCCACCTGACCACATGCTGGGTGGAGGAATCACTGGCTTTGGTCTGTTGGATCTGATCCCTGTCCTTTGAGGCATTTGCACAAACAGGATAAAGATTTGGTTGGGAAATGATTCACTAACTGTGGCTGTGATGAGACCATGCCATGAGCTGGCAGTGGAACCCTTCCAAGGACTCGTGGCTTGTACTTTAGAGAAGCACCAGAGCTGAGAACTTAGAAATGTACCATTTCTGAAAGCTTTTATCCTAAAACACTTTCCTTCTTTGACAGAGGGGTCGCCTTACACGGGTGGTGGCTGGGCAGAAGGGAATGGTGTCAGCTGCCTCCCCAGAGACACACGGGATCCTCCAAGCCTCAGGGAGGCTCAGACCTTTTTTGTCCTCCTGAGAGTCTTAGGACTGCTGGGTGCAGACACAGCTCAATATTAGGCATTCAGGTCAACCTCTGATTTGCATAAGAAGTTCAGAGATAATTCAGTAAATGCCATCACAACCTCCAAAAAACTTGTTGAGGTTTAATTGGATAGAACAATAATTTTATCCACTGTTCATTGTATTAAATGCTCCAGCAGTGTATTTATTTTGTATGTATTTAGTAGAAGGAATTAATTTCCCTCTGGTTAGTGTTGGGTTCTTTTGGAATCTCTGAATATATTACCTGCTCTGTTTGTGCCTTTTAGCATCATTGTGTGCCAGATAGTTCTGGGCTTTGTCTACTGTTGCTGTTAAATCGTGCCTGACACCATGCTGAGTATCAATCCTCTGTAAAAAAAGGGTTAATTGCTGTTTGTCTCTCCCAGTGGCTGCTGGGGAGCATTCCCTGGCACAAGTGGCTGGAGTGGCGCTGTGGCTGTGACACACTGCTCTGCATGGCCTTGTCCCGGGGTGACCCAGCTTCAAGCTGGGTCAAGCATCCCATGGGATGGCATTCCTGGCCCAGTCCCATGGGATGGCATTCCTGGTATTGTCCCATGGGATGGCATTCCTGGTATTGTCCCATGGGATGGCATTCCTGGTACTGTCCCATGGGATGGCATTCCTAGCCCAGTCCCATGGGATGGCATTCCTGGTACTGTCCCATGGGATGGCATTCCTGGTGCTGTTCCATGGGATGGCATTCCTGGTGCTGTCCCATGGGATGGCATTCCTGGTACTGTCCCATGGGATGGCATTCCTGGTGCTGTCCCATGGGATGGCATTCCTAGCCCAGTCCCATGGGATGGCATTCCTAGCCCAGTCCCATGGGATGGCATTCCTGGTGCAGTCCCATGGGATGGCATTCCTAGCCCAGTCCCATGGGATGGCATTCCTGGTACTGTCCCATGGGATGGCATGCCTGGCCTGGTGCCATGGGCGGCTGTGTCTGTGCTGTCACAGTAGCTGACGGTGCTTCATGAACAGAGTGTTTTGGATGCTCCAGATGTGAAAATCCTAAGGGGCTGATGGGCGTGGACCTCACCTGGAGGCGCAGCTGGTGCCTGCTTTAGAGCGGCTGAGCAGAGGGGCAGAGGGGATCCCTGGTGACCTCAGAGCCTCAGGCCTCACAGGTGTGTGGCTGCCTCAGCAGAGACACTGGAGTGGGGGACTGGATGCTCTTCCCAGGATGTGGAATGACAAAGCTTTGGGGGCTGCCCCGGGGAGCTTTGGGCACACCAGCCCTGGCTGGGGCACGGGGAGTCTCCTCCTCTCCAATCCTGTGGTACAGCAGGCTCTCCTGTTGAACTCGTGCATCCCAACAAGACCTGCTGGAGACAGAGTTCAAAAAATTCCTGGATAAAATGGGAGGAAAATAGATGAGCTTTCCTTACAGCAGCTCAGGGGTCTGCAGGGTTGACATAAAATCATGGAATGTCCCGAGCTGGAGGGACCCACAGGGATCATCCCAACCCCTGGCCCTGCCCAGACTCCCCACCAATCCCACCCTGGGCATCTCCTGGAGCAGCCTTGGGCAGGAGCAGCCAGGGCTCCCTATCCCTGGGGAGCCTGGGCAGTGCCAGCACCCTCTGGGGGCAGAACCTTTCTCTGAAATCCAGCCTGACCCTGCCTGGCACAGGCCCAAGCTATTTGGGGCAGGTATTTTCAGAACAGAACTTAGGGAGAGGATCAATTCCTCCTTGCTGGGGTGTGGCAGGGCCGGGCCCTGGCTGTGCCCAGCAGCCAGCACAGCTCGCAGCTGCTGTGCTCTCCCAGGGCCAGGTCCCACGGGTGCTGCCGCCGCCGTTCCTGGCACACCGGGGCTGGGAGCAGACCAACACTGCAACCACGGCAGCCGAGAGATTCTTTCCTCTCAGCACATCCTTGCCGTAGCTTTATTGTGGCTGTGGCAGTCCATGACACTTGGAAATGATAACTAGTAAGGTTTAAATATAATTGGCTAAATATTTTTATACAGCAACACTTAAATATTATTAATTGGTATTTTAATAGAAAACAATATTTTAAATGTATTCACTGCTACTGCTAATCACCTCAAACCTAAAAGCTGATTTTTTCCTTGATATGAGAATTTCACCATTTCCAGTTCCAGCAGAAGCAACCACACTGCTGGGGAAATTCTTCCCTCTGTGAGCCCCATTTTGTTATTGGTTTATTATGGTTGTGGTATTATTTCCATCAAAACCCCCTCTGAGGTAAATCCCAGCCACTGACGCACCACTGGATGTTGAATCTAAAGGTTGTGTGAACAAACACCCCCAGCACTGCTGCACATTCCTCAATGCAAACAACTCCTCACCCTCTATGCCATTATAATATTTAACATCACACTGTATTTTGGAATGAAAAATCTTGATCTGCTTGGTCAGAAGTCATTATCAATCAGTATTTTATTTTTATATTATTTTCTTATTCCCATTTGGTAGAGAAACTATTTCTGAGGATCATAGGTCTTCCCAAGGATTTTCCAGGATCCAGCCAGCCAACCTAGGGGACAGGAGCCATTTGCAGAGTGCAGAGAGAAAGGGGAGGCAGCTGCCCAGGCAGAGGGGTTGCAATATCCTCCCTGCCAAAGTCTGCATTACACAGTAACAGTATTTCAAATAAAGAGAGATTTAAATAAAAATAGGAGGTCCAATGAGAACAGTTTAGAAAAGATAATTTTCATACAGATTCCTTGTTGTATGACAGAATTTTGAAGTTGATTAGAAGGCAGAACCTGAGGTACCCCTCTGCTGCTTTCCCTGGATCTGAATCAGCCCCAGAGGACAAAAGGCCAGCTCGTCTTTTCCCCAAATTACATACCTTGTTCAGATATTTTTCTTCTGTCTTATACTAAATCTTTTTCCTTCTCTCTCTCCACCTGTTGTTTTTCTTTCCCCACTTCCTTCTCTCCCATTAGGCCAGAGGCCCTTGTGCACTGTCTGGGATGCACCTGCTGCTCTCTGGTGCCTTTCCAGGTGCGTTACCCTCGGAGCATTGGGAACAAACCTCTGAGAGCAGCCCAGAACACATGCAGCCATTTGCTGGGGGAATTTGGTCCTGGGCAGAGGCTCTCCCAGCTCATGCAGGGACAGGTGCTGGCATCAACGTGTCCCGCTCTGCCCTCCCTTTGGAAGGAATATCCTGCCTCCTGTTCAACACAGAGGAAGCAGAATCTGTGAGAGCACCCCAAACCTACCTGCCAGCGCCTGCCAGCTGTCTGAATTCCCCTCCGCAGCCACCGGCTGGCCAGACATGCAGAGCTTTGCTGCAGGTTAGCTCCTCACAGACCTGAGGAGCCAGAGAGCGTTTTAAGCACAGCTCAGTGTGCTTAAAGTACATTGAAACAGCCACAGATCCAGCTGTCCCAGCTCCTCTCCTGCTGCTGCTCCCGAGAAGGGCACACACACACACAGACACACACACACACCGCAGTCACTGATATGTGGTGCCTGATGTCTGCAGAAAGCCTCCAGGCTCCCTGCATCCAGCTGTCCCCTCCCTTCCTATTATGAATCCTGGGCCAGCAGCTTTTAGCCATGTTTTTGGCTGGTTTTGCTCTGCTCCTGCATTCTCTCTGGCTCTCCTGCCTGCTGGCAGTGTGAGGAAGCTCCAGCCTGCACTGTGCAGCATCATTTCTGTTCCTCTCCTGCCCCCAGATAAGCCAAGTGGCTTGGCATGGACACACTCCAAACCCACCTGGGCAGTGCTGGAGCCAGGCCCTGTCCCCTCACATCTGGCCAGGGGACTGTGCTCTCTGAGGCATGGGGATCCCCACTGTGGGCCACAGAGGCAGGGGTGACAGTCCTGTGGCTGTCCCTGGAGGGCTCTGGCTGTCAGAGACCACCAAACCCCAGCCCTACGGCCTCACAGCCCTGTCTCCAGCACACCAGCCCTTCTGTGATTGTTCTCCATCTAAGACCCTCTCCCCAGTTTAGAGCAGATACCTTCATCATGTAAATATTTGCTCCAAATGATCTTATATTTAAAAAAGGGCCCCAAAGTCTTCAGGAGCTGTGCCTGACTCCAGAGCTGTGGCTGCCTGGCTGTGTCTGAGACCCTCCAGAGTGGGAAACCCAGGGGGCAAAGCCCCTCAGAGGTGAGCAGGCAGTGTGGGAGCTCAGGCACTTACACATCCCTACTGAGCTTTTATTTTTATACTTCTGATTGCAACAATCAATGAAAATAGCACTGATAGCACTCATTTGGAAACATGGAACATGCACAGGAAAATGAATACAAAATAAGTTTGTTAATATCAGTGTTATTACAATGAATACTTAATTAACTCATCATAGCAGCACACTTGCAGAGAAGTGTTCTCACTGATGATAAAGTGCTAAATCTCCAAATGAACACCTACGGACACATGTATGACAGCACAGCAACAAACAAGGAATCAATTGTCTCGCATTTATAAAAAGGAACTCTTTCAAATAAGAAAAAATATACAAAACTAAACAAAAAACAAAACAAGAAAAAACCCCAAAAAATAAAACCAACCAAAAAAATAGAAAAAAAAATGACAAAAAACCCAAGTTATTTTTTCCCTGTCTCTGAGCAATCTGGTCTAGTGGAAGGTGTCTTTGCCCATGGCAGAGGGGCTGGAATGAGATAGTTTTTAAAGTCTTTTCCAACCCAAACCAGTCTGTGATTCTCTGATTCCATGATTTTAGATTTTTCCTGATCCTAGCACATCACCAGCCAAAACCCTGAGAAATTTTGGCACGAGAGAAGGAAACATGGCCCTTCCAAATAAATATTCAACTTGTCATGCTGCATTTTCATTACTAACCTTACTGGTGGTATCTAGTCAGCACTTTACTGCCCTGTGTTGAATTGGGACTGTTTTCACAGTAAATTTTGTAAATGTTTGTACAGAAAATGATTTTACCCGAAACCTAAAGGCAAAATCATAGAGCCTGGTTGTGGAGCCCGAGGGCCAATGACTAAAATCGTCATCCCTCGACCATGGCGAGGCGGTAACAAGTAATATCGTCAGAGGCTGGAGTGAGAGAAGGCTTCTCTGCCACAGGTCTTTGCAGCTATACGACAAAGTATTGTTGAGTTTGTTCCCCCATTGGTTTATCAAGTTGATGTCACCCCAGTTCAACCCCTGTTTATCTTGTATGTAAACCCCCTAGAACGTTCTCCCTTCTCCTGATCCCCATTGGCCCCAGTTCACTGCAATCCTCCGCCCATTTTCCTATTGGTTGTTCCTGTCCCTAACCCCGCCTCTGCACCACTTTTCCCTGTTCCCATTGGCCCTCGACCCTCCAATCCGCCCCCTCGTCCCCATATATAATCCTGGACCTTCCACCCAGCCCTTGTCTTTTCCCTGACCTCTTTGGAGGTTAAATCTTTTTAGATTTCCACACAGAGACCTGTCCCTTTATTTTAGTGTGTTCTGGACCCCAGAAGCGCAGCTTGCTCCTCAGGGATTTGTCACCTGACCTCCTGTGAACCATCATCTCCCTGGGTCTAATCTGACCTTTCCAGGCGTGCAAATAATACCTCACCTCGGGCCAGTGTTCACAGGTCTGATTTTCCTGGGCAGCCAGCTCCTGCTGCTCTCAGCTCCTGCTGCTCTCAGCTTCTGCCGTACATTTTCTCACATATGTACGATCAGATCCATGGGAACATCTCCTGATGACTGACTCTGTAATTTGCCTGTTTTCTCCTAGGGAAAAAAAAACACTTTACAGATTAACAATCAAGCTAACAGCTTCTGTTGTGGATATGAAACAACATTACCCTTGTGGCGCACTCGAGTCCTACAGTTCTGTGGCTTCATAACCATAGGATGCTGCCCGTCTGCTGGCAGACAGGCAGGGCAGGCTCTGATGTGGACTCGCTTAGACGTTTCTGAAATTAAATTTGTTTTTCCTGAGAGAAAAGAAAACTTATTTTTCCCTGTGCCAGATCAGAACCAAAGGTCTGTACTCCTCTAGGCCTTGTTGATGAAGCAAGCCTTTATTTTCAGGCTGTTTTAGTTTTGTGCCTTGGTATTTTGGGAGCACAGGGCAGCGTGGGGAGAGCCAGTGTGTGCTGAGCTGGGGTGGGGTGATGGGGAGGTTCCCTGAGGTTTGCTGGGGGCTGTGGGCAGAGCCCAGGGCAGGAGGATGGAGCCCTCCCAGGCAGAGCTGTCTGTGCAGAGATGCCTGTCTGCACGTCCTGGCTGGCTGGGTGGCAGTCTGAGCTTCTTGTCCTGGCAGGACTGGCCCTGTGAAGCCCTCCAGCCTCCGTCATGCTCTGCCACCCAGCTGCTCTTACAGTGTCCCTGAGCTGCAGGGACAGGGGATGAGGGGGGCCCTGACAGGCCATGGGCAGCTTCTGCTGCCTCCACCAGCTCTGGAGGGACATGTGACCTGGCCAAATCCCTGGGAAAGCAGCTTTAACAAACCTGGGGTTTTTGCCCTTCCAAACACTGCTGGTGGGAAGGCAGTTAGCAAGAGCCTCTCACAGGGTCTGAGCGCTTCCCCTCTCCTCTCCTCTCCACTGTGCTCCAGCCATGGCCCTCAACCCCTTTGCTGCAACTCCCACTATCCCAGGGTGCTCCAAGCCCTGTCCTGCCTGGCCTTGGACACTTCCAGGGTCCAGGGGCAGCCACAGCCTCCCTGGGCACCCTGTGCCAGGGCCTGCCCACCCTGCCAAGGGAAGAATTTCTTCCCAGTAACCAATTTCAATCTACCCTCTTTCATCTCAAATCTATTAAAATTCATCCCCTCTCATGTCTCTCTTTCCCCAGAAGGATCAGATACCCTGAGCCATCAGTGCACTGGAAGCCCTGGACTTCATTCCTGATCTCTTGGGCCAGGCTCAATGCTGCACTTTTAAGTCCTGAAGCAAACTTCAGGTATGGAGTACTCTGGAGTGCTTTTAGAAACCTAAACAATCTGGTGGAAAGTCTTTTCTAGGCATTTTTAAAATTGCTTTTTTGTTCCTTTAGTGCTGACACATCTCCAGAGGCTGTATCTAGAGGATTTAGTGTCTCTGCATATCCTCACGGATGTGGTGCTGTGTCATCCTCCAGAAATCCTGGAAACATCACTTACCTACAGCTCCCAAACCTGCTGCTCTCACAGTCACACCTGCCATCTGAGCTGCTGCTGGGTTTAGAGATCCTGAATCTCTCTGGACCATTCTACAGTTCTCCTGCACCTACTTAAATGTTGGTCCTGCCCCATGGGATGCAGGCAGGGTTTGGGCTTGGCATGATCCCTGAGGTTACAAAGAAGTTAATGTATGTGAAAAAAGAAGTTAAAGCCTGTGAAAATACTGTGAAAAGAATGAAAGGCAATATCAATAGCACCACAGAAAAAATATCTCTAAGGAATAAATTGATCTCTCAGTGAAGATACATGCATGATATCCACACACATCTCCAATTGCTCACATTTGCCATTCCAAATTTGCCAATTCATCTTTTCCAGGACAGGCTACCATAGTGCTGGTGCTTGAAGCCTTTCCTTGCCTCTCCCCCTGCCCAGGCAGCACCAGGCTGCCTTGTGCCTGGGTTTTCCCACTGTTGAAGGGCAGGATGCTGCCTGGCAGCACTGCCACACACCGTGTCCCCAGCCCTGTGTCCAGAGAGTAGATGGAGGCAAGGAGCTGATGAGAGGAGGCTGCAGCCAGTGTGCAGTGCCTTGGCCCAGGCCATAGAGTGCCCTTTTCCCTCCCTTCCTTCCCATACTGATTTGTTCATTTTTATATGGGCTGCAGGATGCGAATGTGATCCACGACTGAAGATGGGCTGTGTTCCCTAAAGGCTGGCTGAGGAGCCAGAGGAGTTTATGGACCTCTGAGCATCATTAGCTGCTAACACATCTACTTTTACCTTCTCTCTGCTGTTTTCCCCTTTTGATCCTTTTCAGAAAGGACAGAAGCTCTGCATGTCTGATCCTTGCATTGTCCATGGAGCCAAGCATTGGGATTTCTGGAACTGAGCTTGAACTTTGCCTGGGAATGCAGCCACTGCCTGAACGCCTCCCCGTGAGCCTGGCAGGGTCAGGATGCCCCAGGCAATGGGTTGGAGGAGAAATGTGTGACCTTGTTGCGTCCCTGTCTCTCTGGGGTGGTCAGCTATTGCTGGTTCTTCCCAGGCTGCAGCCCCGAATGAAACCAGAGGACAAGGGGCTGCATGAGGGGAAGAGGTAAAAGAGCTGGAGAAAGCAAACCTCGGGACCCACTCTTTCTCTCATCCTTCAGGATTCACCTCCATACCTGGAAGCGTTCAAGGCCAGGATTCTGTGGTTTTGGGAAGAGAGGAGGGGTTGGATTCCTACCCTAGACTCCAGGAAAAGGGGCAGGAGCTGCAGGAGGCTCAGGAATGTTCATTGCAGGAAGGTGCTTGCCAAGGGAACTTCAGAGATGGGGTGATCCCTTGTCCCTGCAGGCACGGGTTCCCTGCCTCGGGGCAGTCAGAGTTTGGCAGTGCTGGCCAAAGCACCCCAAGGACACATGGACTGGCCTCACCAGCAGCCAGAGGTTTTCCCTGGCAGGGAACACAGATTATTAAACCTCAGCCAGTATTCGCTGTGGTCCCTTTCTTTCATCAACTTTCTTCTCCAATATTATGTTTTCTGTTCTTTTGGGAAAGCAGTGCACTATTTAATAAGAAGAAGGGGTTGCTTTGGTACGCCTGAGAATTGATGATTGACTCAGACATTTTTAATAATTCAGTTGCAAGACAGGCCCTGAGTACCCACAGCACCCAGAGAAGACCCTGGAGGAGAAAAAAGAGTTGCAAGGTTTTGCTGCTGAGTGCTCAGGGCTGAGGCTCCTTCCAAGGCAGCTGGGAACAAACTCACCTGTCTGTCCTTAATAAAGGTGTGTCCAGCTGGGAATCAGCTCATTTACTTACCTAGAGCCGAAGCAGGGAACAGAGGGAAGCCAGTGGGTGAAATACCCAACGCAGAGAGCAGATGAGATGAAGACTGATCCCAAGGCTGCCTTTGTGTGGAGAACATCCAGCACAAGGTGTTTGAACCTGACACTTGCAGAGCCAGCAGATTTCCTCTGAGAGCTCGTTTCTAAGTGGTGCTTAGCTTAGGCATGTGTAACCTTTGCAAGCCCCCAGCAGCAGGAGAAATGCTGTGTTCTGTTGTGGCTGGCTCCTGAGTTGTTTGCACTTGAGCTGATTCTGACCCAGAGCAGAAAAAGCACAGGGGTAGGCTCCACTAACATTCCCCAGTGACACTTCTCAAAAGGAGTTTCCCAAGGAATGGCACAAGGCATGTCTGACAAACACCTTTCTCACAGCAGACCCTTTCCTGGATATGGCCAGCAGCAGTCCTTCCATGCTGTTCCAACAGCAGGAGAGGATGACCCTCCACAGCTCAGGGAGAGCTTTGAATCTTCCCCAGAGCTGCAGCAGAAACTCACTCTCCTGGTGCTTGAAGGAAAGCCTCTTCTCCAGCCCAGCCCTGGGTCCATCTGCTGAGGGTGTGTGTTTCCTGCAGCTCCAGGAGAGGCAGTTGCACGTGCACTTTCAGGATTTGGAAGAAAGTAGAACAAGACTTCTGCTGACTTGTGCAGTTTTGTGTTTACAGGAATTTCAGAGGCAAGGCAGCCTGCAGGGCTGTGAACCACCGTGAGGTGCTGAGCAGGATGTCCTGAGGGCAGGGTTCTGGTCACCCACCGCAGACACAGAAATGTTCTTCACAGTGCCTTGGGGATGCATGGCCTGGTAACCAAGGGGATTAGCAACCTGCAGGCAGCACATGAGCAAAACAAGGATGGATGTTTCAGGAATGCAATGGAGTGGATACATCCTGAAGAACAGGGGAAAAAAGCAGCACACACACACCCCAAATCCATTTGTTTGCAGGAATTTGTTTCTCATCCTAGTTTTTTTCATAGGTTTTGAGTTTTTTTCCATGACCTCTTACGTTTCTGGCAAAATTTCCCTGGAGTTCAGCAATAAATTAGAACTTTTATGAATTACACCCCTCTGACACCTCCTCAGCGAAATAAAACATTGGTGGGAACCAGTGCTGTGCTGGAGCAGCCAAGAACTCTGAGAATTCCCCAATCCAGCTGCCAGATGCACCCAGTGATAAATACCAGGGCTTGTAATCACCCAAACAGGTGAGTTTTATTTTTATTGCAATATTTTACACTTCAGCTTGATGCACTTTTTCTAGCTACGCAGAAAAAACCAAGGTTATGGTGACACCAATACATGGTTATCTGTGGCAAAGAGTCACACAGTTTACAGGGCATCAAAATGCTACAGCTTTTTACATAGCTGTTAGAAAGTATTGAGTTTGTACTCAGGGCATTCAGAAAGATGCCAGCCCCGAAGTGCCGGCTGTAATGAACCAAGCTGGGGAGTTACAGGGACTGCTCAGTGTGACACACATCACAGCTTGTCCCATGGCCCTTCCTATGTTCTCTTGGATTCCCATCCACAGGGATTGGTCCTGGCCCCAGTAAAGGCTGAAATTTGGTCACAAGAAAAAGTGCCTGGAAGGTAACAGCACTGGAGCAACTCTGCCAGGGAAGGGAAAGTCTGAAGGAAACAATATTTTTGACTTGTTTCAGGAGCTCCAAAGAAACCCACTGACCCTTTTTGTGTTGATGCTGATGCTGGCCTTCATCCCCAGTAAGCTGTGACTCTTTGCCTTCCTGCAGAGCTCTTGTTAAGTAAACCTAGAGAAAAAGGAGTCAGGATCTGGTTGTCTTGACAGCCTTTGCATTTTGCTTTGCCTGGTTTGGCTTCACGGGCTGTTCTAATCAGTTGTTCTGCCTTCAGTACAACTCCATGGTGGCTGATCCTAGAATAGCCTGAGATCCAGAAGTCTTGTGGGGAAGAGTTGAGCTAACCAGGTCTGGTTACACAGCAGCAAGGGAGAAGAAGGGACAGGTGGCAGAACAGAACCTGTCACTGCTTTGGGGAACCACAGGTTACAGTAATCAACCAATGTTACTGAAACACATCTATGTCCAAAGGAGGTTTGCAAGCCTAAAAAGGAATTATTCAGTATTTCACAGGAACATGTTACTGCAGCAGCCACACAGGTCTACCACAACAAAGCTTCTACACAACAATATAGAGAAAGCAGCAGTGTTTTCCTCATTTCTGCTGTTTTGAGAGCTGTGCAGAGCAGATGTAGTCATGGGTGTGAGAAAAAAAAAACATTCCTTCTGTCATCAGTGACTTGGACAGATGTAGTTTCACAAAAGCAATGATGTTAGAAAAAACTCATTTGTATGTTAGTCCTAGAACTGTTCCAAATGTTCCTTGACCTCTTGTTAGCTTTTACAGCCTGACATTTGGAGAGTCTTGAGAGGACATGAGGAAAAATCCAGTATGTCAACCCAGAGCAGACAGCTTGTCCCAGCACTGATGCAGGGAAAGGTGGGTCAGTAAAAACATCCTTGTCCAACCCGCTTCCCATTTGACTCAGAAGAATCTGGCTCTGGTGGTGGAAAGAGCCATTCCAGCTGTACTGGAGACAAGAGGGATCCCTACAGCTGAACACACCCATCTGGGATCTGCCCTCAGCACCAGCCTCTGCCAGGTGCAGCAGAGGTCCTGGAGCAGCCCAATTCCTGCGTGGGAGGGCCCAGTGCCCTGGGCATGCCCTGCCCCAGGGACTTGCATCTGCTGTGGGAGCTGGGCTCTGGCAGCCTGCCCTGCCCTGGCACCACAGCAGCCCTGTGGCTGGGCATCAGCAGCTCTTTGCTGCAGCTCCCCATCACCAAGGGTGTACAGAACACCTCTCCAAAGCCTGCAGCCTCTGCAGTGTTCAGTGAGTTTGGGTAAACTTCAAAATTTTGCCTCCAGCTCTTTCCCTGCTCAGCTTGTTTGATGATTTATTCAGCTGTTTGTACAGACAAATGCGCACCCATTTCTTCCACAAGCCCATCTCAGTTTCTTCTTTCTTTCTCTCCTTCTGATGGCTTTACACATTCTGCCTTTGCCCTATGACTCTGAGGGGCTCTGAGCTTGCCTTTGATCCGTGTGCTGCAGGGGCCTGGCGCCTGCCAGAGCACTGAGCCGAGCTGGCTGCTCTCAGGTTACAGCATTGTCAGGCCTGGCACCAGCTGCCTGCTCAAGTTACTCATGAGGTGTTTCTCCTTCCATGGAAGCATCACAATCTCTCTGTGGGTCCTCCAGGTCTGTAACTGACGTGTCAAAAGGCTTTAGCCACAATCAAAGTCCCTGTGGTATTTTCAAATATCTAAGGATATTGTTGACAACATTATCAAGCACCTGCTGAATGTATTCTTTCCAGGAGGTTCTGTCAGAGAAAGAGTTGGGTTTTGTTTTTTCTTTTTACTGAGGGCCCAAGTCTTTGGATGCTAACAATCCTCTCTGAGCCTTGCCATGAGAAGAGTGTCAGCCCAGCACTGTACTGGAGCCAGGCTTCCATCCAAAGCTCTAGGGCTGTAGAGTGCTTCAGAAACAGCCTGGGAGATGGAGCTGTCAAAGAAAAATCAGAGCGTGGGCTACACTTGTTTCTCTGGCACAGGCTTGGTCTAACCAGGTCCTCATGGCCCCCTGCATCCCTGCAGGGCTGGGTTAAGGGCTCCTGGGGCTGACAGGACCTGTCCTGCCCACTGTCAGCAGTGCAGCAAACACGGCTCCTGATGTCCCCTTCAGCCTGGCTCACAGGGAGTTTGGGATTGCTGGTTGCTGCACCAGTGCTGCATGCCCAGAGTCACAGCCAGCGCCTCGGTCCGTGGAGCTGCCAGATGTATTCCTGTGCTTCCCAGCAAAGGAAATAGCCAGGTGGATGCCCAACAGACAAGGTGGTAAGATTTCATTGCATTTGAGAAGCTGGAAATATCTTAAGAGAAGAAACATGTCCCAGATGTTCTGTGGGCTCTCACCCCTGGCAGAGCTGCTGGCCATGAGACCGCAGGTGTCCTCCAGCACTGCCCAGGGACAGGCTCAGCTCACCATGCCCAGACTGCACAGAGAGGCTGTGGAGGCCCTGGCAGTGCCCAAGGCCAGGCTGGACACTGGGGCTGGGAGCAGCCTGGGACAGTGGGAGGGGTCCCTGCCATGGCAGGGCTGGGATGGGTGGGATTTAAGTCCCTCCCAACCCAAATCCACCTGGGATTCTGCGCTGTTAGGAGCTCCTGTAACACACAGGGTCAGGCAGCCAAGAGCAAGGGGCTGCCACCCTCCAGGGTGTGACTGCAGAAGGAGCAGATGGAGCGAGAGCAGGGGTGGCACTGGAGGGGATTTAAGGTCTCTTCCAATCCCACTCAGTCTGTGACTCATTGTTCTTCACCAGGGCTGCGCTGCCACAGCATCCCTACAGCAGCCCCTGGCTCACCTGGCCCAGGTTTGGGTCATTTCCTCTAGAACTTGGGCACTGCTTTTGGTTCCTTTTCAGTGCACGTCTTCCACGCTGCTCCAGGCAGGCGCAGAACGCAGGGCTCACCCGACATCCTGCCAGAGACTAAAGCTCCGGGCAATCTTTGCTGCTTCCAGCCTCGCCTGTGAGTGCCAGGGGCTCCCTGGTGGTCACTGGAGCTCAGGAGTCACTGCGGACACCAGCCAGCCTCCGCCAGGAGACAGGCTGGCAGGGAGAGTCACGTCCTGCAAGGAATGCTGCCGGCATTCCGTCTGCTGCCCTCTCAGTGCGGCTCAGCACGGAGCCAGGTCCGCCTGGGAAGCCAGAAGAGCTGGATGGCCTCAGGCCGGCTCCCCACAGCCCCGCACAGGAGCTGCTCTCCGTGTGGGGGGCTCCTGCAACGTGACAGCTTCCACCAGCCCTCATCCGTTCTGCCCTCTCCTGCTCAGGGAAAGTCCCTTGGGAGACAGACAGGAACGTTTGTGAGCTAGAAGTCACTTTGTCAGTCGTGATCTTATGCTGACAGCTTTGTGTCTGAAGAGCAATTTTAGTTTCAATCACAATGAATAAAATAACAGGTTTAACATTTGGAAAGCTCATTACTGGAAACTTTATAAAACTTAAGGCTAACAAGGCTGAATTATTGCTTGAAAGAGCAATTTTTTTTTGTTAAAAATACAGACATAAAAAGATTTATAGTATGTAACCCACTTACATACTATACCCAGATTTTGAAGTACAGCATTGGTATTCTACACTCTTTTTTCCCTGAGTCTCTTCTTTTTCGCAAATCAGTGCATCCAGCTAAGCACAATGTCATTACCACAGAGCATTTAGTGAAGACTCTGCTCTGGGGAGGGATTAAGCAGGCTCTGGGAGCCCTCCCCTGCAGATGACACTGCCTGCCTGCATTCCCCAGGCCCCAGAAGTACAACAAAAAGGATTACATTTTGATGACTTGGATTTCCGTGTGGGGAGGAAGTCAGCAACGAGCAGCATGGATGATGTCAGCCTGTGTCTGCAGCGCTGCTCAGCAAAGCCAGCACCCACCTTCCCCACAGCAAACAGCAGCTCTGTCTGATTTATTGATTCTGTGATTTCTTCACTGATCAGCTTAAGAGCACAGACCTTAGCTAGCACAATCCTGCACTGCATCCAAACCCCACCTGACCCCAGGTCGTGCCCCACATCCCAGGAATGCTGTGTTCTGCGCCATAACACAGAAAAGCTGTTGTGCTCCACAGTACCTGGAAATATGAAAACCTACTTATGACCCTGCCTTGTCTTTTGGACTTTGGGGAGCACAAGCTCACCAGCCTGGTTTGGTGTACAACCTGACATCCATTCATACCAGCAAGGCACACAGAAGCCACATTTTGTTTGTTTTCCCCTCTAAACACACAGAAATATTGTGGCTGTGAAAACTTGATCCATGTTCTGGAAAAGCAAGGGCTCTGGTGCCTAGTTTGCCCAGAAATGTGCTAAAATATTGATAATTTAATGATGCATTCTTCAGAGTGCCCCATTTTCCCAGAGCCTCATTTTTAAAGGCTGACTCTAAAAGGCATTGGGGGAGCTGGAATTGCAGCACTTGAGCCTCTGACAGAAGACAGATTTTGGTAGCAGCACGGAGTCAGTGCTGAAGGGCTCCTCACAGAGGACCTCCCAGAGCCCTCTTTGACATAAACTGGCCTCTGCTGTTTTGCCTGAGGGCATCTGGGCCTGTGCAAAGCATTTGGTGCTGTCCTGCTCCTTCTCCTTCTCTCTGAAATGGAGAGATATGGATTTGATGGATGGACAAAGGGGAATGATTTCACAAAGACAGGGCAGGGCTAGCTGGGATATTGGGAGGGAATTCTTGGCTGGGAGGGTGCAAGGCACTGGCACAGCTTGTCCAGAGAAGCTGTGGCTGCCCCTGCATCCCTGGAAATGTCCAAGGCCAGCTCTGTCACCTTGAAGGGCTGCCAAGAGCCTCATGGTAGCAACCAGAAAGAGACACCAGGGGAGCATTGTGAGCCTGGATCCTCCCGAGAGAATCCACAGACCATGAGGATGCCGCTCTCCCCTGCTGAGCGTGGCACTGGCATAAACACCCATAAAACCAGGGGGAAACCCTGCCAGGACCTCCAGCCTTGGGAGCCTCAGTCCTCTGCAGGGTGGAAACAGGGTTCACCTTCAAAGCCGTGTCAAGGAACAGCTGGATTTGAGGGTGTGAGCAGAGCTCCTGGCCCTTCTGAGCTCTGCTCTGCTCCCTGTCCTGCACAGGAGCAGCTCCCTCAGGCTGCCCATCTCAGGATATGGATGCTCAGGTGAGCAGGACAAGACCTGCTACCAGCCTCCTCTCCTCTCCTCTCCTCTCCTCTCCTCTCCTCTCCTCT
>VWYI01047061.1:43733-56934 GCA_013399455.1 Anthoscopus minutus
TTCCTGCCTTCCTGCCTGCCTTCCTTTTCTTCCTTTCTCCTCTCCTCTCCTCTCCTCCCCTCTCCTCACAGGAGTTTTCCATCCCTGCTCCCTGGCAGGAGTTTTAAGCAGTGCCTGCTGCTCTGGCCATCTCCAGGCCCTGTGGCTGGGCCCATTGCCAAGGTTACAGAGACACTTCCATAGACTATAGGTGCTAAAAGTTTTCTACTCATTACCTGGATGGGTGTGAGGTGTTAATTTCCTAATCTTTTATAAACGGCTCTGTAGTGTCCCTGGACAGAAATCCCTGGAGTCCTGTTGAAATAGAAGTGCAGGTGCTGGCATTAGCAAATGCAAGTACTTGGATTAAGATGAACTTCATTTTTGTCAAAATACAAAGGTTTGTTTGTTTGGGTCTTGTTGCTGGCTTGTTCCCTGAGTTAATCACAGCTTTGTTTCTTAAACACTAAAAGCATTCTCATTTTTGAACTTGCTAGCTAATGCTCATAATCTATTTGGCTTTTTTGTTTGTTTTATGTGTTGAAGAGGGATAACTTAGACCCAGGGAAACAGGATTGCAAAGGGCACGCCTACTGCTGGTGTGAGGAGTTCCAGCCATTTTGGTAGCAAATTTAAACAATAGGTATTGAAAAGAGCATCCACAAAGTCAGAACAGACTGTGCCCCAGAACAGCAGAAATTAGAGAGTTTATTCAGGAATTGTGTGACAATAGCTTGGAAGAAAGAAAAATTGTCTTTGAATTAAATACATTTGATATGCTTAAAAAGCAAGAGGTGAATTCTGTTTAAACATTAAAAAAACCAAAACAAACAACCCTTTTTTTTCAGGTGAGATACCAAACATAACACTGAATTGATGAGGATTTATCAGGCTGTATCAGCAGCTGCTCAGGATTGTTGGAGTGTGTGGGTTTCTTTGTTTCTTGCAAATGTGATGTTCTATTTTTTGGCATTCACACAGCAAACTGGCATTAGCCTGTAAGCATTAAAGGATGTGTTAGCTAACATAGCTACCAGAGCTAATGCCTTTCTTGGGTCAGCTCTGGAATGGAACATCTCCCAGCTTTTGATGAGTGTGAACGCCCTGAAATCCATTGCTTTGCTCGTGAAAAATGGCTGTAAATGCTTTGTGTGGCAGATCTAGAATTCTTTTGGTTCAGTTCATCTTTCAATTCTGTTTCTAGTTCAATGTAAAAACCCAGCAAGCATAACCAGAAAAACCCCACAGAGAGCAGCCCCAAACCCTGAAGCATGCCACAGCATTTCTCCCCATCCCCACCACAAGCACAATCAGGGATTCAGTTACTCAGTAATGCTGAGAAGAGCAAAAGAAATGATCCCTTTTCCATTGTTTTCCTGACAGTCCATCCCAAGGGCTCGGCTGGCGCTTGGATCCCGCCAAGCTGGATGCATCTCCTGCTTTGGCTGGCAGGTGCAGCTCCTGCTCCTGGGTCAGTGCTGGCCTGGCTCTGCTGCCCTTGTGCTGGGGATGGAGCTGCCCTTGAACTCCCACAACAGCAGCCAATGATTAAATTGATTAATCTGCTTCTAACAACCTCAGCAATAATAGAACAAAATACTGAAAACAAATCCTGGGGTTGTTTCCAGCAGCTTGGTTTAAGGCTGCACTGCTGACAGCGCTCCCTCCGTCCCACACCCTGGCACAGCCCTGGCACAGCCTGGCACAGCCCTGGCACAGCCCAGCACAGGCTGTCACAGCCCTGGCACAGCCNCCATCTGCTCCTTCTGCAGTCACACCCTGGAGGGTGGCAGCCCCTTGCTCTTGGCTGCCTGACCCTGTGTGTTACAGGAGCTCCTAACAGCGCAGAATCCCAGGTGGATTTGGGTTGGGAGGGACTTAAATCCCACCCATCCCAGCCCTGCCATGGCAGGGACCCCTCCCAGTGTCCCAGGCTGCCCCAGCCCCAGTGTCCAGCCTGGCCTTGGGCACTGCCAGGGATCCAGGGGCAGCCCCAGCTGCTCTGGGCACCTGTGCCAGGGCCTGCCCCTCTGCCAGGGAACAATTCCTGCCCATATCCCATCCGTCCCTGCCCTCTGGCAGTGGAAGCCATTCCCTGTGTCCTGTCCCTCCAGTCCTTTGTGAAAATTGTGTGAGGCTGCCTCTGCAAGCAAAATGTCTTTTATTGAGCAAGCAGAGCTAGTCAAGAGTTTGGTCGTATTTTTCTTCCATTTGTTTGGATAAAAGATAAATTATACTAAGATAATCTACAGAATCTCCTGAAACTACATAAAATTGCTGAGAGAGAGAATGCTTCATCTGAGCAGGTGCTCTGAAGGTGAGTATACGCTGTGTTTTACTACTTTAAATAAATTACAATAATTAAATATTCATAAAGCTCCATTGTTTGGCTTTAGTGTGTTTGCTTCCTGTAGCATAATTCTTTCAACAGTTTTGTACAAACTGTGTAAGTGTGTATTAATTGCTTTAATGTAATTTACAGATTTCCCCCCATATGGCTGATTGGAATAGTAGATACAGCAAAATATGGCAGCAGCATTTACTAATAAATGGTGTGCCTGGGCAGAAAAGCTGCATGCTCAGGAATTCAGTGTTTGTGACTACATGGCCCAGTTTGGTGTCAGTCAATGCTTGACACCAGCCTCCACACCATGGCACCACCAGTGTATGGACAGGACGCCTTCCCTCAGCGGGCAAAAGGGCCCAGCTTAGCTGGGAACATGAGCTTGGTGCTTTGCAAAGATGGTTGTTATTCAAAGTTACTGTTATTTTAAAATAAATTGCCTTTTCTGTGGCTCAGATATGGTAGAGCCATACCGAAGCAAAGGACAGCTACAGCAGACAAAACCCCTTTCATCCAAGGTTGGACTTGATGAGTTTAGAAGCCTTTTCTAAGGTAAATGACTCCGTGATGCTGTGATTCAGGCAGTCTCACACAGGACGAGGGCCAGAGCTCCTTGGGTGATGTGCATCCACGTGGCCACCCTGGCTGGGCTGCAGCAGGGACAGACGGGGAGCTGCTCCTTGGTCCCTCTCCTGGGACCTGTGCCAGCGCTGTGCTCACATCCACAGAGCCCTTTCCACCCACACCAGCTGGGGTTGGTGCAGCAGCTCCTGGGGAGCTGGGCAGGCAGAGGTGCCCCGGGGAGGGCCATCCCTCTGGGGCTCTGGAGGGATTTCTTCTCTCTAGCTTGGCAAGGACTGGCCCTGGAGGTGCTACCAGAGGCTCTCAGGAGAGCAGGCACAGAGGTGTGTGGTTCCATATCTGCTCTGGGAAACCAGTGACCAAATGCACTCCATTTCCCAAGCCAAAACAAGTTTCTCCTCAGAGACACTGCCTGCAGACCTCTGCCTCGGCTGGCAGAGCTGCAGGGAAGGAGCAGGCTCAGGAGATGTTTGCTGAGGAGCAGGTAAGGCTGGGGTGAGGCTGGGGTGAGGCTGGGGTGAGGCTGGGGTGAGGCTGGGGCAGCCTGGGCAGGCTTGGGCAGTGGGGCAGTGGTGCCAAGGAGAGCCCCCAGTGGGACTGGGGCCAGCAGGGATGGGTGGCAGTGCTGGGGGATCAGACAGCTCCTGGGTCAGTTGGACACTGGCAAGTCCAGCCCCATAAGGTTCTGGCCTGCCAGGGCCAGGCAGCAGGGAAGGTGCATCCCACTGTTCTTGGCTCATTCTTTACATTAGGAAAAATTGCAGGAGTGGAACACAGGTGAGCCCCAGGACCTCAGGAGGCTTTCCCTGCCCTCGCTGTTGGCTCATCCCAGTTGAAGTGCTCCTGCTGCCAGCAGTGAAATGTGAAATGTGGAATATGGTTTCCTTTCTTGCATTTGGCTTTCCTCCTTTCATTCAGTGCTGTCAGAGAAGCACCAGTTCTTTCACCGTGCTGGCACCAGTTCCTGGTTTAAGAAAAGAAGTGCTGAGGAGATCTCTGCTGAGCTGCTGGTGCTCTGCTGCGTGCCCTGAGCTCAGCCCTGAGGCTGGGTTGGAGGGTGAAGGTCTGGGCTGTGGATGCACTGCAGGGCCCATTGGTTACTTGTGAAGTGCTCTGATCTGTTAAAGCAGTGACTGTGAGCCATGGTGCTGCTTTAGGGAGAGCTGGGGTTTGGTACAGCCAGGGCAGGGCACGACACAGCTTCAAATGGGAACTGAGACAGCTGCAGACAAGAGGTGTTTGTGACTGTCTTGCTGTTCCAGTATAGGGAATGCAGGTACCAAGCCAAAAGAGTAAAGAAGCTGTGTGCAAAGGGCATTTGGAAGTCTGTACGTGTGTGCATAAGGAGTTTCCAGTCTTCTGTGGTGCTGTGTTGCTGCCTGCACCGGCTAATCACAGTCAGCTTTAATAACACTGATGATTCTTCCCTGCTTGGCTCACGTTAATGACATGTATTGACTTCTGCATATTGTAAATTGGGCATGAAATGACCCATTTCTGGCTGTGGAGATGCTTCTGGACTATTTTTGCCTTGCTACAGTAAGAGAGAGTCTCAAAAATGTTCCCTAGCAAAGGAGTGTGTCCGAGACCCAGAAGTGCATTCCAGGGTCAACTTCATGAATTTCAAACTGCCTGTTTATGAGGAAAGGAATGTTTCCTTCGTGGCACAGCCTGAAGGATTTATCTTTGAACTCCAGCACATCCGTGTGTATTCAAATACAGGTGATGGGATCTAACAAACAATTAGAGCTATCAGGGTGTAGGAAAGCCATGCAGTGCTCACAGATCAGCCATGGAAGCACAGAATCAAGGAGTGGTTTAGGTTGGAAGAGACCTTAAAATTCATCTTGTTCCACCCCTGCCATGGCCAGTGACAACTCCCACTGGGCTGCTCCAAGCCCTGTCCAACCTGGCCTTGGACACTTCAGCTCACTGTGCTGCTGCCAGTGGTCCTCTAATGCAATTGCTGGTGTTTATTTAAAATGGTGGTTTTAAAATGGTGGTATAAAAATGAGGAAAATCAAGAATTTTTATGCTGCAGATTATTCCACTATAATGATTTTTTTCATTTTCATCCTGGAAAAGGGTCAATACAATTAAAAAATGTAATACAAAAGAATAAAAGTTCATGGCACAAATATGGCAGGAAAGTACTGTGAGGTGGAAATGCTTTCCTCACTTTCTGCAGAGCACACTGAGTCATCCCCACCCAAAATGTTCCCACTTCAGGAACCGTGGACCAGCAAGGTAGAAAGTAAAAGTACAAATGATAGAGCTGGAACGGTTTCAAAGCGGAATCCCCTAATTAATCCAAATAACGAGTATTTGGTACAAAAAAAACCTTTTAAAATCATGCCATCCTAGGACACATCCGTGTGGTTCCTTAGCCTTTAAATAACTCCCTGGCTGGATTTCCATGCCAGTTCAGCTTAGTCTGCTTCCTTTTTCTTTCTTGCATTTTTTTTAACAATTCTTTCTTTCAATAGCTCCTTCACATATTTCATTAACATTGTGTCCTATTAAAATCTTTTTGCAGTGATTAGAATTTTAAATGTGTGTTTAAAGAGAAATTTAAAGAGATTAAATTAATGTTAACAGAATTTAAGACACTCCATTAGCAAGTTTTTGCCGTATTTGTAAAATTCATGAAGCAACGTGTTTAATTATAGATGCTGATGGACTCCAGGTTGTAGGCTCTATGAGTGAATTAACATCATGTGTTTAGTTTAATGCTGAACAATGCATCAATCTTCATGTTTTCTGCAATAAGTCATTCATCAGTGCTGTCAAAGTCACGTGGATCCATTTATCAGCCAGTAAATGACCATTTACAGGGGAGATAATCAGAACATTTGGTCACCTCTCCCCGAATCTTTTGCCTCTATTCTATTTTTCTGAATCTATGTTTTTGCAGCACCTCAGGAGCCTCATCAATGCATGCTCCTGCACCTAAAGAGACTCAAAATAGCAGAGAAATAGAAGTCCATCTCATGGAAGAAAGTGAGGTAATTCAACCTCAAATATATTTTCTCTGGATTCCAATAAAGCACTTCAGCTCTCTGCAGGCCTTCACAACTCATGACCCAGTGCTTCCTGGCCTTAAAACCCATCTTCCACCATGAGATTCTGAGCTTTCTGTTCCCAGTTTAAAGCTTAATCTAAATTTATGGGCGATTTGGGTAGCAGTGCTGTAATAGGAGAGGGACAGGCGCCCACTTGGGCCCCAGCCTGACGACACACTGTGACTGAGCTCCACCTCTGCCCACAATAATTAGGATTTTGAGCAGGTGTGCTCCCTTCATTCCCAGGTTATCTCACACCATTTCAGCTGGGCCGTGCAGATGCCCAGTCACAAATTGCTGGGTTGTTCCTTTATTAACCCTGGGCAGGATGGATTTTAGTCTGTACTTTGTGAGTTAAAGCCTCAGCTACCTGATGTCAGCTGGAGAATGGAGCAATATGAAGGTAATCACTTATGTTCTGGCTTTCAAGGCTTTCTCCCCTGTTTTTATATCTTTGTAATTCTGCTCTCAAAAATAAGTTTGTTCTGTGTGAGCCATGAATTTGAGGGCTGCCTGTCATAGGTGGCTTAATGCTGGGTTTGCAGGCACTCTATATTCTCCTGATCCTGATTAACAGTCTTCCTGCTACTGTTGCCTGGAAGTTATCCACTATAACAATTTCAGTGGAGAATGGGATTTCATCAAAATGTATTACAGGAGTGTGCCAGTTTCAAAAACTTTAATCAGAAAAGGGATCTTGGAGCTAGGAAGGTATTTTGTGTTGAAAAGAGACACTGTGTTGAATGCAGGTGTATTCTCGGTTCATAAGCTCTCCTCACAATTTTCTTCCTACTTGGCAAAGCTACTGCTGGAAAAGTTTAGTTTTTTCATTCCAGCTCTCAGCACAGCCACAGTGGGCACTGTGCAGGGGTCGGTTTTCCCTGTTGAAAGCAGTCCTGTGGTACTTGTCACACTGCAAAGTCTGGCTAGTTATTTAACAAGATCTTAAAAAAATAGAGAAGAAAAAAAACCCAACCCAACAATCAAGTCTGCTGAGACAAGTGCTGACACATTGCAAACAGAGCCTCGAGGCAGCTCAGCATATTTGTGCCACTGTCCTCTCAGCAATGGACATGTCGCTGGCACTGCCCCACTGCTCCATATTTCTGTCCTGGAACAAAGAAAATCCTCAAATCCTCATCAGCCATAGCACGGCAGCAGCCCCAGGGCAGTGCCTGTCCCCTGTGCACTGCTGAGGCACCTCCAGCGCTGTGTGCAGCTCTGGGAGCCTCATGAGGTGTTGTAGCTTGAGTATTTGCTAGCAAAGTCCAGGGTAAAAAAGCAACAAGGGCCTTTGCATAATATCCATAGATGTTTAATTCGGCTGCACGATGAGATGTTCAGAGTTCCCAGACACCCCCGTGTCCCAGGTCCAGCTTCCTCCTCCTGCCCGGGCCAGGGGTGATCCTCGACTGATGCAGCCCCCAGACCCCGGGTCAAATCTGGGAACAGGGAGGGAGTGGCCCAGGGACACAGGAACAAGGGAATGAGCCAATGGGATCCCAACAGCCTTTTGGAGGAAATACTCTCTGTTCCCCCAACCCATAGACCTGCAGGGGCTGGAGTGTGTCCAGGGCAGAGAACACAGCTGGGAAGGGGCTGGAGAATCCCTGAGGGAGCTGGGAAGGGGCTGGAGAATTCCTGAGGGAGCTGGGAAGGGGCTGGAGAATCCCTGAGGGAGCTGGGAAGGGGCTGGAGAATCCCTGAGGGAGCTGGGAAGGGGCTCAGGCTGCA
Organism: Anthoscopus minutus; assembly: GCA_013399455.1. Classification (NCBI taxonomy): domain Eukaryota; kingdom Metazoa; phylum Chordata; class Aves; order Passeriformes; family Paridae; genus Anthoscopus; species Anthoscopus minutus. The sequence continues at coordinate 51,435 of VWYI01047061.1, forward strand.
GCAAAGGAGGCTCAGGGGCCCTTGTGGCTCTGCACAGCTCCTGGCAGGAGGGGACAGCCGGGGGGGTCGGGCTCTGCTGGCAGGGAACAGGGACAGGAGCAGAGGGAACGGCCTCAGGCTGGGCCAGGGCAGGCTCAGGGTGGATATCAGGGAAAATTCCTTCCTGGAAAAAGGTTTGTCCAGGCCTGGCACAGCTGCCAGGGCAGGGCTGGAGTCCCCATCCCTGGAGAGATTTACAAGCCTGTGGATTTGGCACTTGGGAACATGGTTTAGCAGTGTCCATGGCAGTGCTGGGGGAGCTGGAGGATCTGAGAAAGCTTTTCCCAGCCCTTCTAGATGACTCTGTGGTTCTGTGCTCTGTGGTTCCGTTCCCAGCCCCTGGAGCAGCCCCTCATGTGGCAGTCCTGAAGCTGGGGGTTGGCTCTGGCAGGGAGCACGGATCTGCACCACGGTGCCAGGGGGATTCCTTGAATGCTTCCTGTGTTCAATCTGTGCCAAACCCAACTCTTCTCTGGGGCACAGTGCTCGTGTTTTTGGGACCAGCCACCAGCACTCCTGGCTTTGGGCTCAGGCAGGGCACTGCCCGTGTGGCACAGTGGGGAGCTGTGGCCACAGGGTGTAGTGCTGGCAGACTGAACTGGCACCTGGATCATACAAGAAGGAAACACCAATAACAGTGGATAATGCCCTTAAGATCTGGTCAGCTCTGGAGTGGTCAGATGGTTGCACCACCTGAGTACTGTGGGTCACTTGAAACTGAAATGCTCTGTCCTGCCCTAGCCTAGCCTAGCCTAGCCTAGCCTATTTTGTCATAATGTACTGAACTGTTCTCATTTTCCAGTACGCTTTTTGTTCCCTGAATATCTCCTATGAATTAAAAGACCCCCAAACAAACAAAATGTGAGGACTAGCCGAGTCCAGAAGAGCCCCTCGGGGATCTCTGGCTCAGCCATCCACTCCAGCCTGGGCTGGCTCTGGAGTGAGCCCAGGCTGCCCAGGGTTGAGCTCTTGCCCCCAGGCTGCTGGGCATGACCCAAATGTGGGACCAGTGGAGCCACAGGAAAACCAGGCTCATGGAGAGATGGGCTCCTGACCTGATGCTCTGCAGAACATGAGAATTTACAAAAATCAGGGCAGCTGCATGAAAATCTCTGACTAGAATCCAGATTTTAGTTCCAGATCCTGCTCTTCAGAATGAGCTCTTCTGGGTTCTGTCACTGTATTTGGTCCCATATATTCCATCCTCTGATTTTTCCATTTTCTGTTCTTGTTGGACTCCTGATTACTGGTGACATCATTCTTTGGTTTTGCTGTTGAAGAACATTTTATAATAAAAATCAGTATCTCAGCCAGATAAAAATAATCCTTGGTTTAGTGCCCATGGATTTATTAGTGTGGCTCCCCGTCTCTGCTATTGATGTTAAGCCTGATGTATTTTTAAAAATCTCTTACAAAAATCACTGAATATGAGTCCCTGTCTGTTATAGATACTCAGTATGGGAGCCTTTCAGAAGGAAAAGAGGAAGCGTGAAAGCCACAGCAGGATTTATCACCTGGGTACACGTACCTGGCACGTGAGGGGACAGTTCCCTCAGTTCTGCCTTTGGAAGTCACTGTGAGTAGTGCTGCTCCCAGGCACTGGTGCAGAGAAGCCCTTTCCTGTCAATCTCACCCATTTTCCCATTAAATGCCCCAGAAATGGCTTTGATGGTGTTATCAGTGGATATAGAACTACAGCAAATAGATGGAGGTGCCTATGGTCTTATTTAGCGCAAAAACTCAGTCTCAAAAAATTGTCTGGAGAGAAGGAAGGGAAGTGTGAGGCCAGCGGACACTGTGCTGCCTTTTAAACAAGGTTTTATTGTGCACGTATTTAAAGAGGGGCTGCTGAGATCAGTCATGGGCAGAGCAGCTCCCTGGCCCCACACACGCAGCAGCCAACACCTGGCTTTGTAACAGATCCTTGGAAAAGGAAGCTGTTGTTATTGCCCGTCCCGCTGCTCCTGCTGCTCAGCCTCCAGCCGCTGCCCTAATCCTCTCTTTGTCACTTAATTGCCGGCTGCTAAAATTGCTTCCTCTGAGCCTCTGCTCAGCCCCGGCTGTTGCAGCCCGTGTGCCTTTTACTGCCCAGGGCCCGGCTGCAGAGGAAGATTTGGGGTCCCCTCTGGTTGCTACCCAGCTTGGCCTGCTTGGACCTCATAGGAAGTGCTGGAATGGGGACAGGTGCCCTAAAGGAGCGCAGGTTGTATCCCCCTGCTCCAGCTGGCTCTGGTTGATCCCCCAGGGATGGTGTGTTTGAGTGCAGCTGCACCTCAGTGTTCACAGGGGTCAGCTTTGTCTGAAACAGCCAGCTTCTCTTGCATGAAGAAGTAAAATCCCAAATTCCAGGCCTGCTGGTGCCACAGAGAAGACAGAGAGCTGGTGCCAGCTGTGGGAAGATCCTGGCTTTTGGAGGGTGGGAAGGACATCCCACAACTTGGTCAACATCCTGTGGACAAAGGTTGAGGTTTCTGTACCAGGCTGAACACGAGATGATGTGACATCTGCCACTCCCCGCTTCTCCCTTTCCACTTTTGGAGATTGTCACATTGTGCCCTATGTTCCCCTGGAGCAGCAGCATCTCCAGGGGCTGGGAAGGATCTAAAAGGAGGAGTGGATGCACAGCTTCAGTCCTGAGCAAGCGTGGGGACACTTTATCTGCTCGTGTTTAGTGGGTACCCAGCTGTTACCCACCTACACATGGCTGCCACTGCTTGTGCCACCATGTCCCACAGCCAGCCAGCCACAGCCCAGCCCAGGGCCTTCACAGAGGCCACTGTGGCCCTCAGGGGCTTTGGAGGCTTGAGAGCATCCCCCGGGTGAGCCTTGGCAAAAGCCCTGGGGTGTCAGTGAGTGCTGGGGGTCTGGAGGTCACTGGGGACAGCCAGTGGATGTCACTGAGGTCACTGGGGACAGCCAGTGGATGTCACTGAGGTCACTGGGGACAGCTAGTGGATGTCACTGAGGTCACTGGGGACAGCCAGTGGATGTCACTGAGGTCACTGGGGACAGCTAGTGGATCTCCTCACTGAGATCACTGGGGACAGCCAGTGGATCTCCTCACTGAGATCACTGGGGACAGCCAGTGGATGTCACCGAGGAGATCTGCCTTCAGAGCCGTTTGCATCACGCCATTGACGTCAGCTGGGAGACGGCTCATTGCCTTAATTGGGCCTGTTCCAGGCCATATCAGAAGAGATAGTAAATCTGTTCACTTCCTCCCTTAAAAACCCTAAAATAGGAAAAAAGAGTACAAAATCTTGGTGCCTAATTAAGCAAGTAAGTTTCTGCTAAGGTGTTTTCTGAAATTTTGGCCAATGTTAACTCCTTAAAAACTGCTAAACAGCACAGTCCACATTGGTTTTGCCTCTATAGGTTCATTTTTGAATTAATACCTCCTTTCATAAGTAGTGGAAATATAATCTTCCATCTGTTTACAAAAAGAGAAAAAATACTTTGTTCCAACACAATGTCATTAAAAACTAATATTATACAGGCAAGCTTATCGCTGAAAGGGCTTTAATTTTGCAGGATTATTTTCTCTTGTTTCATAAAATTAAAGGGCATCAATGATATCAAGTACTTTCTAATACCATCAAAAAATTGACCAGTTTAATTGACATTTCTAAATAAGATTAATTTAGCACTTGAGAGAGATGAAAGACTGATAGGTCAGGAAAGTAAAGGCTGCAGTTTATGAACATGACAAAATGTGGGCTCCAAATGCCCGGCTGATCTCTTTGAGCATGGCCTGAGCAGACCCTTGAGACAATAATTCAGCCTCAATTCATTTTGTCTTGATCCTGGGTGAAATGGGGAATGACACTCATTACATGTTTTGCTGAGCTGTGATAGTTTGGGATGAAGGAGCCCAGTGTAATGTCAGAAGTGCTGAGGCCGCCACATTCCCGTGAGTGATCTGAGCAGTGTGGAGGTGAAAGTCCAGTGTCGAAGGAGATGCTTATGCAAAAGTGAGATATATTATTTTTCTTCCCTGCACAGAGCAGAGCTAATGCTTGCAATTTAAATACACCACCAAGGATTAATATCCTTCTGTTTTAGGCAAGGACTGCTTCCTATGAATGATGAGATTATTGTACATTTGAGTATGTCTGAAATAGCACTCTCAGATCACCCTCAGAATTTAAAAGACCTGACACTGGTAGGATATGCAGGGGTTTTTCTCGTTCCACTTTTTTTCTATTTCAGAGGAAAAATTATAGCTGAAATGCCAAACAACCCAAAATATTCCTTAAATTTCATTGTAGGTGGAATAAATGACCCATTCCATAGAGGTCATCCCAGCTGTATTGTATCATCTTCAGCTTCATTACGTTTTCTCCTCAGGTGTAGAATATTCTGGCTGATCAGTATTTTCCAGACATTGCTCAGACCAACTTTTCTTTGAAGTCTGTTAAGAGAGCAAAACCACTTGCATTAAATTCAGGGATCTGGGGGTTTTTCCGTGGTGAGAGCAGAGAGGTCAGCAGAGCTTGGGGTGGGGCCGCCAGAGGAGGTTCCCCCCTCTGCCACAGATATGCCAGCACCTCGAAACCTGGGAGCCATCCTGGGCTCCCCATGACAGGAAAGACATTGAGGACTGCAACGTGTCCAGGGCAGGGAATGGAACTGGGAAGGGGCTGGAGCCCCAGGAGAGGCTGTGTGAGCTGGGAAAGGGGCTCAGCCTGGAGCAAAGGAGGCTCAGGGGGCCCTTCTGGCTTTCTGCAGCTCCATGGCAGAAGGCACGAGGCAGGGGGTTTTGGGCGCTTTTCTCAGCAAAGGAACAATAGAACAAGAGGAAACAGCCCTGAATTGCACCAGAGGAGGTTTAGGTTGGAGATTGGGAACAATTTCTTCCTGGAAAGGACTGTTGGGTCCTGGCACAGCTGCCCAGGGCAGTGGTGGAGTACCCATCCCTGGGGGGATTTAAAAGCCACAGAGGTGTGTCAGATGGGGACATGGTTTAGTGGTGGGCTTGGCAGTGCAGGGGACACGGGTGGACTTGGTGGACTCAGAGGGATTTTCCAACCAGAATGATTCAGTGATTCAGTGAGTTATGAAGGGAGAGAGCTGTTCCCCATCCAGCTATATCTCTTGTTTTGGAGAGGGAAGGTCTGTGTGGCCGGCCCAGCCCACAGCAGTGTGAGCAGAGCAGCCAAACTCCCCACCAGCCACCAGCGTGACTGCCAATGGTGCCCAGTGTGAGCCATGCTGCAAGGCCCTGCCAGGCTCTGAGGGATCACCCGGCCCTGAGGGATCACCCGGCCCTGAGGGATCATCCAGGCTCTGAGGGATCACCTGGCTCTGAGGGATCATCCAGGCTCTGAGGGATCATCCAGGCTCTGAGGGATCACCTGGCCCTGAGGGATCACCCGGCCCTGAGGGATCCCCTGGCCCTGAGGGATCCCCTGGCTCCGAGGGATCCCCTGGCCCTGAGGGATCACCTGGCTCTGAGGGATCA
>VWYI01047061.1:57109-81657 GCA_013399455.1 Anthoscopus minutus
CTGAGGGATCATCCAGGCTCTGAGGGATCACCAGGCTCTGAGGGATCACCCGGCCCTGAGGGATCCCCTGGCTCCGAGGGATCCCCTGGCCCTGAGGGATCCCCTGGCTCTGAGGCATCACCCAAGGCCCTGCCAGGCTCCAAGGCCCTGCCAGGCTCGGGCAGAAGGCTGCACTTACCCGCTCTTGCACTGGAGTGCACAATGCAAGTGGTGATCTTTAAAGTGCTCAATGAAGTACACCAAAACGCTGTGAAACAACTGTTCCTAAGCAGCTTCTGGGGACATGGCTTTGAAAATATGAATTTCACTTCTTTTGTGTGGTGTTCCAGGTCATTGGGCCTTTGTTCCGCTCCTGTGAGCCCTTGCTGGAACGGCTGCCATTGCTCATCCTGCTTTGATTGTGCCTGGCTTTATTTAAGAAGCTGCTCTCTGCAGATCATTTAATGAGGAGGATTTCCTCACGCAGGAAAGCCTCCATCTTTCTCTTTTAAGTGTCAGGGTGGATGTTTTCTTGGCTGAACAGGAGCCGTATTTAACTGTTGTGTTTATTTCTCAGCAGTGAAGTTTCCTGCCTTGGGTTCAGAGTGAGGGGACAGTTGTAGTATCTCCCTGGGAAACATTTTAAAGAAAGCAGAGAAATCCTTGCATCAGACCCCGTGCAAAGTGCTCCTCACCAGAGAGGCATCCATCTCGCTCAAGATCCTGTTTGGCTACTTTGGGCTGGTTTTGATCAATGATTCACTAAAGCCATTGTCATTTCCTTTACAGATAGTCTGAGATTCTCACACACTACTAGGAGGAGTGGAAAGACAAGCTATTGCATGAGGATTGGGAAAGAAATAAGGCTGAAGGTACTGGGAAGGTTTAAAGAGGCATTTTAATTTCTTCCTGCCCTCTGGAAGGGATAAAATATGGAAGGAAAGGAGGAAAATGGGAAACGCAGTAGCAAGGGGAACTCATCCAAGGCAGGGCTGGGCCACCCTTCCTGGTCTTCATGTTAGGATGGGTTTGTGTGGGGCAGGAGCAGAGCCCAGACACTATTTTGAGGTTGGTTCCTATTATCATTTTTTATTATTAGTTTTTTCCTGTTTCTTTAAGGTGAAATTTTTTTCCTTAGAAACTAAAAGGCAAATCACAGCAACTGAAATGCAGGTTCTCTTTGATCCTTGTTTTATATCCAGGCAAAAACTACCTAAAATCTGTTTATTTAGTATTCTTGCTTTTCAACATGTTTTTACTGTCCAAATGCGAATTTTACCCTCTCTAACAAGCTCGGATGAAGAGATGCTCCAGCATCAGCTCCAGCTCTCTGCTATAAATGTTCCAAGGAAAACAATGTTATTTTTATGCAAAGCTGCTGCAGATAGGTCTCTGTGCTTGGTTTCACTGGCTCTCACAGAATGAAGGAAAAAGAGGGTTTTGTAATCCTACTTAGGGCCAGCTACCATCCATCCTCCAGCAGGCATGGAGGTTTTTTGCACCCAAATACTGACTGCAGAGCTATTAATGCAGAAGATACAGAACCATAAAATCATGGAAACATTTATGCTGGAAAAGCCCTCTATGATCAGCAAGTTCATCCATCAACCAGCACCACCACCATGTTCACCACTAAACCATGGCCTCAAATGTCACATCCATGTGTTTTTGGAATTCCACCATTTCCATGGCAGTGAATTCCAGGACTAGACAACCCTTGCCATGATGAAATTTCCCCCAATATCCACCCTGAGCCTGCCCTGGTGCAGCCTGAGGCCGTTCCCTCTGCTCCTGTCCCTGTTCCCTGCCAGCAGAGCCCGACCCCCCCGGCTGTCCCCTCCTGCCAGGAGCTGTGCAGAGCCACAAGGGCCCCTGAGCCTCCTTTGCTGCAGCCTGAGCCCCTTCCCAGCTCCCTCAGGGATTCTCCAGCCCCTTCCCAGCTCCCTCAGGGATTCTCCAGCCCCTTCCCAGCTCCCTCAGGGATTCTCCAGCCCCTTCCCAGCTCCCTCAGGGATTCTCCAGCCCTTCCCAGCTCCCTCAGCTGCTCCTCATCAGATGTGTGCTCCAGCTCCCCTTATTATGGTGAGGCCCTGGCACAGGTGTCCAGAGCAGCTGTGGCTGCCCCTGGATCCCTGGCAGTGCCCAAGGCCAGGTTGGACATTGGGGCTGGAGCAGCCTGGGACAGTGGGAGGGGTCCCTGCCATGGCACAGGGGGACAGAGATATCCTTCAGGGTTCCTTCCAATCCAAACCCATCTGTGGCTCTATGATTCCATGACTGGTGCTACCACATGTGTGTGGTCATGGTGGCACTTTCTAAAACAAGCCTTGAATGAATCTTTTTTAATCATTCTGAAATATGTGATAAAATTAGTGCCAACAGCTCAGTTTCCCTCCTTGGTGTGGCTGCTTTTCTGCAGATTTTTGGGCAAAAGGGGGAGTTTGGCCATGGTTACAGGTGTAATCTGACTCCTCTTTTCCAAATTGCAGTAGTTTATGCTGGATGTGATATTTCTTCCTATCTTCAAGAAGTGTGCTCAGTAAATGATGCAATTCTAGTTTCCACCCTTTTGCTTTGCCTGTGAGTAGTGTTAGCCAACACCACAGAGATAAAGGCAATTTCAGAAGTGAGGGCTGTTACTTCAATCTTCTCTTTCATTTTTATGTCAGATTTTGTCAGAGGGATGGGAACTCCTGCTCAGTGTTGGACCACCATGGTTTGGACTAGCATCAAATTTTCATCACTTCTGGCATCTGCTGTTATATTCTTGTGAGGGTTTATGTTTATTGTTTTGGTTTTGGTTTTTTTTCAGTTGTTCCCCCTTAATTTTTATAATGTCTAACCCGCTTCAATTTTTTTTTCCCAAATTAGATTCTAGAGACAACCAGGGTCAGTAGGTGCCTGCTGTTGTGCACAGCTCTGCTGAACTGCACAAGAAGGGCTGAGCTGCAATAAAAGATGCAGCTGTCACTAAATTGTTGTGGGGTTCTGCTTTTACTCTTTTTATCTAGGAACGCAGCCAGTCTGGAAGTGTTTTAAGCTCATTTTGAGGGTCAATACCATCACCTTTCACATATATGATTTAGTTTATATTTTCTATAGAAAACTTCCTCTGCTACACTTCCACATTCAAATCTTTCCAACAACTAAAAAATGAAACCGAAACCCAGGGCTGAAACATGTTATATGGAGTTTTTATTTTCAGCATTCACTTCTCCTTATGTTTTTTACTCTTGAACTGTTTACTAGATTATTTTAAGTAATTTTTCTGGTGGAGAATAGAGGTTTTTGTGTGGCACAAGATGCCAGCTTCCTGCAGAGCTCTCTAGGGGGACTGAAATCATGTTACAGTGAGATAACATGTATTTAGGAGTGTGAAAAAAGAATACATTTGATTTATCAAACTTTCACATTTTGGAGAGCTCAGAATAAAGTGGCAGTGACCATTTCTGGCTCACAGGGCAGCTCAGTCCCCTCCTGTGGCTTCACCCAAGGCACTGAGACATTGAACATCTCTCCCCAGATACTGTCAGTTCTGGGATGAGACCCTTGAGTGTAACAGCAAGTTGGGAACTGGGAGAAGGAACCAGGAAGACATTGGATGTTCCTGGGTGTTTGAAGTTCTCACTTTGGTGTTAGAGAAGCCCAGAACAGTTTGTGTTGGAAGTTTAACACTTCCAGGGATCCAGAGGCCTCTTGTCTGTTCCTGGGCACTGGCTGCTGCAAGTCTGTCCCAGGAACTCCTGTTGTATGGGAGCCAGAGAGAGTGCTCTGGGCTCTCACTGGTGACATGGTACCCTCAGGTGATGTAGAATCCTATCCCAGAATGGTTTGGGCTGGAAGGGACTTTAAATCTCCTCCAGAGCCACCCCTGGATGGGCAGGGACCCCTCCCACTGTCCCAGGCTGCTCCAGCCCCAATGTCCAACCTGGCCTTGGGCACTGCCAGGGATCCAGGGGCAGCCACAGCTGCTCTGGCAATTCCAGCCCAGCCAGGAATTCCCAATTCCCAATCTCCCACCCATCCCTGCCCTCTGGCACTGGGAGCCATTCCCTGGCTCCTGTCCCTCCATCCCTGTCCCCAGTCCCTCTCCAGCTCTCCTGGAGCCCCTTCAGGCCCTGCCAGGGGCTCTGAGCTCTCCCTGGATCCTTCTCCTCTCCAGGGGAGCATTCCCAGCTCTCCCAGCCTGTGTCCATAGGAAGCCATTCAAGGGGAATCTGGGAATTGTCTTTAACAAAACACAGAAGAGTAAGAGTGAGAACAACAAAACAGCAAAGGAAATGAAACCACTGCAGTGCCTGAATGTCTTCCAGGGGAGGCTTTGTACCCTGCAGGCACCCTGGGCCAGGGCCAGGCCAGGGGGGAGAGGAGCAGAGGCTGGGGCTGCCAGGAACAGCTTGAGTGTCCCAGGAGGGCGAGGTCAGTGCTGGAGCTGCTCTGCCTGAGCCCAGCTGAGAGCCTGAGAAGGGAAGGCAAGAAAGGAAGGCAGGAAAGGCAGGAAGGCAGGCAGGCAGGNAAGGAAGGAAGGAAGGAAGGAAGGAAGGAAGGAAGGAAGGAAGGAAGGAAGGAAGGAAGGAAGGAAAGATGCTGCTGCTGGACACTGTAGCTGCTCCCATGGAAACCCGGGGCAGGCCTGAAGAGTCCCTTGATAACACCTTGGCTAATCACAGTAAGAGGAGCTTCCTGAAGGGAGAAAAGATGTGATCCCCATTAATAGTATTATTAAATAATTCTCAGAAATAGCGATAAATGCATAAATATCTTGTTGTTCGCCTCTCATTTTCCACCAGGCTGTCTAGAGTGAATGAATCATGATTTATTTTTCATGAAGTCAGTGATGTAAATGCAGGTATGCAATTGGAATTATGGCAAGGTGACTATGGTCTTTCATATCTGCATTCCAGGCATTCTTCCTGCATGTTTTACAACTGTGATAAAGGCAGGATGATCCATGATCCAAGCTCTCCTTGAATTTCAGAACCATTTTGCCACTGCTTGCTTCACATGAATTTCCTTTGCTAACCTCTAATTTATGTTTAAAATACAGCAGAAATGTTGTGATATCTGTAGTAAGTACAAAGGGCAGCTTTCTGCTGCCTGCCCCAGGCTGTGTCTCATGCTTGGTCACTGCTGGTTTTTTGGTGGTGCCCCAGCTGCAGCTAACACCTTCAGTGGGGAAGGCAGCTTCTGCACTGTTTCCCCTGAAACTCATTTGTCTTGTCTCACATTTCTTCTCATCCAACTTAGATTTCCAAGTTATCCAGGAACCCATTGCTCTGTCAGGCTCCAGTTTTGAGATAAGGAAAGCATACTAGTCTTCAAACTGGTCTGTGGACATGATTTTCTGAGCCTGAGTTTTCAGCCTGTTCATAGTTGATCTGTTCCCAAGGGAAAATCTTTTGGGAACATTCTCTTTCAAGGACTGTTTTTGTAAATAGGTTTTGGTTCCCAAAACAATGTCACACAGCTGTTCTGAATGTGTTTTTCTCTTGTTCCACCAATGGGACCAGAAAGGTGCTTCCTTTGGCCAATCACGTTGACCTGTATCAGAACACCTTAAAAAAAGAATTGCTAAACCCTGAAATAAAAACTTCCTGCCTCATCTGAAATCAAAACCTCTCTGTTGTCCACTCTTCTATGTCATGTGCTGTAGCGACAATGGTCTTTTATGTGGGTGTGAGTCCAAAAGCCATTGAACCTGCCTATGAGCCTGGAGCCAGCGCCGAGAGCTGCCCCCAGCTCTGAAGAGCAGGGGTGACTTGTAGTGCACTGTCACCTGGGACTGTGCTTCCCAAAGTGTAGGAGAGGGATGGCAGGAGAGCAGGGTGTGCTGCGGCACGGCGAGCGCCGTGCTCGCTGCCTGGCAGAGGAGCCTGCAAACCTCCAGCGCAGTCATTCGCTGTCACGGGGCTCCTGCAGGCAGCCGTGGCTCCAGGACATGTCCCTGTCTCTCCCACTGGCATTCAGTGAGCTTGGCTCGCCCGACTCCCCTCAGGCTCCCCGTGCCCATTGCTGTGTGAGCCCAGCCCTGGGCTCTCGTCAGCAGCACTGACCACGCTGGGGACTCCACCAATAGCAAACGAGAGCAGCGGCTTCCTGAGCTTCCACTCTTCACCTTGCAGCTCGTGGCAGATTTTTGCCAATGCAGTTCAAGGTCAGGAAAATGGAAATGTGAATTTAGGAGACATGTAGTGAGAGATGGAGCAGGGGTGCTGCCCTGTCACACAGCTGCAAGGCTGGGGGTCAAACACAGCTGTAAGCCGTGGCTCTGCTCACCATTGGGAGTTCCAGCTCCAGGGGCTGGGCAGATGGCTGTGGATGGCTTGTTGGAAATGTATTGCACAGTGGAATCATTATTTATCCCTTGTGCAACCAAAACTCACTCATTTTCCAAGTGAGTGCATCTCTCTGGCTGCTCTTTGCCCTGGCCTCAGGAGGTCGGTGGCTGTTTGTGTGCCCAAGTTCATGTTGGTTTATATGCAGAAGCAGTACGAAGTCTGGTTTTCCCTGGCATTGTCTCGCTGGCATCTGCCGGCTGTTCAGCCTGACCCGTTGTCCAGGGCTTCAGGAGGAGGTTAAACATCCCACCCAGCCTGCCACTGAGCCCAGTCAGCATTGCTTCTAACCAGCACTGGTCTGAACGGGAGCCCTTGGGTCCAGCTCCCCACACAGCCTTTCCTCTGCCTTGTTACCCACCCATCCAGGCCCATCTCAAGGATAATGTGGAAGATCACATTTAACACGTCATGAAAGAAAATAATTTATCCACGAACCTCATCCAGATAAGAAGGCACCTTTAACTGAGGAACCTGGATGTCACTACCTACTGAAGGTGGATAGTGGTGTCATTTGTAAATGGGAAAAACAAGGGACAGACATGTAGTTTTTAATAGTGATCTGTTACCAGAGCTCATGGCTGAGATTTGTGTCTTCTGTACTGCCTTTGTTACTGTTTGAGTTTTATACTGACTTCTTTTAGGAATCACTTTATTCCTTTCCCTTGGAAGCCTACTGCAGGTTTTGGGAATGACCCCCTCTCTGTGCTTACAGGAAGAGTTTCTGCCCTTCTGTGGACCCCCTTGCTAAAGGAATTATTAGAAAAATAGAAACATATAAATATAAATATCTCCTTATGAGGCACTAAATCTGCTTCTTTCCTAGAGAGTGCCCTGTTCATGACTTGTGTACCCAGTCAGCTGCTACAGCAGATGCTGTGTCAGTGGGCAGGGGGCTGTGAAACCCCTGCTCAGAGCCCATACCTGGGACTGAGAGTTAATACTCATCATTGTGCCATGCTATTCATTCACTAGGATACAGAAGTAAGTGGTAATTATTAGCAGTGTCTGTTTATTATGGCCATTTTATTTTCCATGTCCCTTAAACGTTAATCGTTCCTAATAGGATGAGGTTGGTTGAACAGATGTGAAATAAGTGGCAGAGGTCTGTGTTCAGCAAATGTCTTTTCATTGTTTTCTTTTTTATATCCTCCCTATGCAAACACACAGTTTAAGGTTATTCTGTGTGTTTAATGGAGTCTTGTGCCTACATGTCACAACCAGCTACCAAGGACCTTAAAATAAATCAGGCATGTTCCACGTCCCCAGCACTTCTCCCTGTGCAGCAGAATTCCGTAGCTGAGCAGGGATCCTGCAGGGCACTCTGGGGAGGAGGAATTGTACCCCAGAGCAGCTGCCACACAGGGCGGGGAAGGGCAATGCCTGACTGCAATGATTTTTGTGGGATGGAAATTCTATACAGACCCATATTGATGATTTGTTTGGCAGTGACATTTAGCTGGTCAGGTCACAATTACTGTTGAAGATTACAGAACAGCAAATGATTTAATTCCCCTAATGCACTTGTATTTCCTTATCAGGAAATAAAGCAGGTAAGGAGCCATTTGGGTACCAAGTCACCATCCCTGATAGCCTCAAGGATTTACAAATGTTTGATTTAGAAGAATTCTGAAAGCAGCCACGGCAATGTCCTGCCCAGCTACGAGCCCTTGTCCAGGTCTGTGTGGAGGTTCACAGTCCCTCACAGACAGGCTCAGAGGTCTCATCTCTTCTTCCATGGCGAGGTATTTGCTTAATATTATGCTCACTTTTGTTCTCCCATTATTTGAAAGGTTCTCAAGCCCTTGGGTCATTAGCTGTGGTTGTGGTCATTGTTAGGCTTCATTTCTGTAAATCCTCATTTCTGCTGCACTTAATTACTACCCTATATTGGGGTTTTATTTGTTTATTTATTTACTTTGTTTTCCTGGGCTACTAAAACCCTACCATCATTCATCTTTTTGGGATGGTAGGGGACAAAATGCTGAAGCAGGTTCTGGAAGTGCCTGCTGCAATAATTTCCTGATGGTCAAATTCTGGACCATTTGTGCTATGAAGTGTAAGTGCTTGGGCCTTCCTCTCCCCTCGCCTGATGCATGGGAAGAATCCTCCTTTGTTCCTGGAGCAGCACTTGTTTTGTCAATACCCCTAGGAATTATCCTGTTCAGCACCATGTAAACAAAGTCCAGTCCCATAAGTAAGGCCTCAAAGATTCCAAATCTCTTCCACAGCCAATTTCAGACTCTGGAGGGTGAGAAAAATCACTACATAGGCAAAGATTACTTGGCAATTATTTCCAATTCTTTCTATTTCTGCTTGCCTAGGAAACCAGGAAACAGGATTTACTTGGGAACAATTGCTGTAATAGTCAGTCAAAGTTTAACCTAGCTGGACAATTGTTTGAGCTGGGAGCTGCAGAAGTGGTAATCTGAAATACTTGACCTTGGTGTAGCATTATTTGTCTAGAGCCTTAAACCACGGCAATTGCAGCACCTCAAACTCCTCAGCACACTCGTTCTGCTCAGATCCCACATCCTCTTCCCAGGAGGCATCACTTGTGCTCTTTCAGCTTCACACTGAGAATCAGCCTTTATTTTCACACCTGTGGTGATGAGGGCAGGTGCAGTGCACAGCAAAGGGAGCTTGGGGTCCTCTTGTACAGCGGGTTCTCTTCTGTGTATCCCCAGGAGTCAGACAGGCTGTGCCTCCATCCCTCCTCCATCCCGTGGGCAGAGGAGGGGCTGTGCCTTCCTGTGGCCTTGGAGCCAGCCCTGCAGGGCCACAGACCCACAGAATGGGCCAGCTGGGAAGGGACCACAGCGGGTCAGCTGCTCCAACCTCCCGCTCGGGCAGGGCCATCCCAGAGCACATGGCACAGGACTGTGTCCAGGTAGAATCCTCTGGCAACAGGGAGCCACACTCCTGGTTTTCCCTGGCATTCTCCCTGCTCTCACTCTGGGCGCTGTGACTGAGAAAAGGGATGGCAAAGCAATATCCTGCACTCTCCTGATGTGTGACTCTCCCTGGCTAGGCAGGGACCGAGACACCTTGAGCTCCCATCCTGCTGGAACACAGAACAGGCCCATGAACACCAGGCTGCAGGCACAGGCCCAAGAAGCAGCTTTGATCCGTCCCATGCTGTTCCCCAGAGCCAGCCTCTGTCCCACAGCGGGGCTCAGCCCTGCTCTGAGCAGAGCTCTGCGTAGGGGTGTCCTCACCAGCTCAGAGCTGGGCACGGAGTTTTCTTGCCCCAGCCACATCTGCAGATCCCTCTGCTCTGGATTCCCAACAGAGCAGGCTATCCCACCACAAATGTATCCATCCAAATTACCCTTCCCTCTGCTTCCTTTGGGATTCCAGCAGAGAGGAGACACTTGAGAGAGTCCTTGACCCTCATGGGTCTCTTATGAATCATTAACCTGGAAGATGGATGGGGGAGAGATCCTGCAGCCTGGCAGAGCAGCTCTTGCATTTCATTTTTGTCTATGTAACTCAGCTGCTGTTCTGCTCTTTGCCTGGCTCTGTAACATTCCTGCACGAGGCAGCAGCACAGCAAAGGTCGGCATTCCCATATATCTGCTCAGTTTTACAATCTCTGCCCTTTATCCTCACACATGTACATAATGTGAGTATAATGGAGATGCACAATTCTGCCTTCTCGCTCCAGAACCTGCAAGTGAGTTTGTCACAGTGGCTGCTCCTTTAAAGAAATAATGTTGTACTAATGTGAAATGCCTGGGAATCACTGACAACGCCTCGTAGTGCAGCAGTGTCACAGTTCACCTTGTTTTCCTTTTTGTTAGTATTACGACCTCCAATTCTGCTCTTAGGTTGAAGAAAACTCTTCCCCTGCAGGGCTCTAACAGAGCCTCCCCTGAGGGCATGGCTACCTTAGACTGAAGCTTTCCTGTTCATGGGAAATATTTCTGGGGTGCTTCAGTGCAAGTCAGCCCATCATTCCCAAAAGATTCCCTGCCTGTGGGAGGCTCTGGAGAAGTGCAGCTCCAGAGGAGCATTTGTGTGGTTCCCTTGTTACAGGTGTGCTAAAGCTCCTGGTTCTTTGGGCAGAATTGGTGGTTACAAACCAATTTGCAGGCTCTGGTGGGTTTTGGTGCTGCACCCCTGTCCTTCAGGGCGCAGCTGGCCGGGCCATGTCTCTGCCTTGTGCCATTGCCGTGGGCATGGGCTGGCACTGGCCACTCTGAGGGATTCAGTGGGTCACAGCAGGGTCTCCTGGCCACCATGGCACCTTAAAGCTCATTTCAGTCCACCCCTGCCATGGGCAGGGACACCTTCCCCATCCCAGGGTGCTCCAAGCCCCATCCAGGCTGGCCTTGGACACTGCCAGGCATGGGGCAGCCACCACACATGTGCCCTCATGAAATATTCAGGTAAAGAGCAATGTGAGCACCCCGAGTATGAAATTGCTACACATGTGAGAGGGGAGCTGATCATAAATAAAAGAAGGCTGTTTATCATTTCCCTTTGTGTTACTGAACATGGAGTGCTGCCTGGGTGTGAGATCATTTGGGATGGACAGAAAAGAGAGAGAAGGAGAAACTGAGAAAAACGAGATAAGGAACACAGAGACGGGGTAGAAATGTGGATCATTCCAGCAGCAAGATTAATAATGAATTTCCTGCTCCTGATGTGAAAATGGAATAGGGCTGCTGCTGGCAGTAATATGTCTTGAAAAGAAAAACCCATGATTTCCCATTTATCCCCTCCTTGATAATTTCACCTACCAAAGTGCATTACCCATGGTCACAAACAGCTCGGCTCCGGTGAGCACGTGGCCAAACTGGGGAAAGGCAGTGTGATGCTAATGCCCTGAAGACATGTTTCCCTGGAACAGCATCAGTGCTCTCTGGGCTAGAACCTGAGTGAGGGTTGCTGTGGGTGCTGTGGGAAAAGGGCACTCGCAGATCTTCACCCTGAGGATGCTGGGTGTGGAGAAGAGCTGGGAGCCAGCGCTGGCTGCTGCTGGACCCTGCCACTGCCCCATCACAGGTGTGGGATCCCCGTCCTTCCTGGGATGGGCACGCAGCCCGTGCCTGTGGGACAGGCAGGGCTGTGTGCCCGGGCAGCTCTGCAGGGCTGCAGCTCCCAGGGAATGTCATCTTGTAGGAACAAAGCAACAAAATGGGAAAGTCTGGGAGTGTGAAAACCAGCAGAGCCTGTCCGCAGGTGTGGTCACGGGGTTTGGTTTGTGTTGTGTTGAGCTCATGCTCATAAACCGCCAGGCCCGAGGGATGTCCCAGCAAAGTTACATCCTGTGGTTCTGTGTCCTACTTCCCATCCATGCTTTGTGAGACCTGGAGACCTGGGAAAGCCAGGCTGGGCCAGGGTGTGCCCTGGGATCACAGAATCCCCTCCTGCTCTGCAGGGCATGTCACCCCAGGCCAGGACTGCTCGGTGCCTGGCCACAGTCCAGCTTGGGAACGACCCAGGAAGGGGCAGCAGCGGCCGCTCCTCCTGAGCCCCCCATATCCCAGTGCCTGGGGGAACGGTACTGAGATCTCCACCTTTGGAAAACAGCTGGATATCTGCATGCTTTGACTGCTGTGGTTTGTCTGTTTACGTGTCTTTTTCACCTCAAAATCTCTTCTGACGTTTGAACATTCCCAGTCACAAGCTGTTCAACCTCAAGTCTCTGGAAACACCAGGGCAACAGGCAGGACTGAGCCGTGAATATCCACAGGGTTTATCCAATTTAAACCTGGCCCTGAGGAGCACAGAATGGGCCCAGTCTGGCCTGGGAGCCTGGTCACCCAGGGCAGGGAGCAAAGCCACAGCATGAGGGGAGGAGAGGAGAGCTGTCCTGGGAAAAACAGCAAGTGGAATTTGCTCTCTGTTATGGGGAGAGGAAAAGAAACATTTCCCAGGAGCTGTTACTGAGTCGGTCAACACAAGACATGCGAATCCTTAAAATATACAGCCCAGCATTGGAAAAAATGGAGGTACTTGCTCCCAAATGAGCAGACTCCATTGTCCCATCAGGAAAGGGCCTGTCCAGTTTGCCTATTCCCAGGCACTGCAGTGCCCTGACACTGTGGGAAGCTTTTTTTAATAATGAATGACAAAGCCCAGATCATTATCTGAAATCTCATTAAGGATCTGTCAGTGGGACTCCAATGAATTCCATGCTTATGTGCAGCTCATGCATGGAGGAACAGGGTTTTCCTGCACCATGCCCTGGAATGTAACCCTTCCCTGAAATCCCTCTCCTGGATGCACGTTTCCACTCCCACATGTCCTTTGCTACTTGTTGGAAAGGATGAAGGTTTGACAGGAAAGTCTCATGTATGCTTAGCAGAAAGATTTCTGAATGTGGAAGAAAGAATAGAGATGGAAGCAAGTTTTGATATAGAAGAAAAGAATTGCTGAGCCAGTCTTGCTGGATAACTAAGAAGGCAAAGGGTATGTTAGTTAGAGAGAGGTTTTTATTCACTTAGAGAAAGGATAAACCCACCCCAAACAAGAAGATGTTTTTACCAAGCAGAAAGATAACACAGAAAAACAAGTCAGCCAATGTTGCAAGTAGAAAAAGGTCTCAGAATTTTCCAGTGCCAAAAAACTGAAATACAGCTTCAGCTTAAACTGTAATGTACTAACTTTTGGTGACTGGAGAACAGTAACATGAATATGGTAATTAGAGCAGCTATGATAGGCTGTAGGTAAAGGTGAATGTTTAGGTTGGTTATTAATTAAGCTGCTCAGCAAAGAAAGGTATGTAATGCATTGTAACCTAAACCAAAGGGTCTCCAGGCCGGGCTGCAGCTGAGCTGGCAGCTGCGGGCACGGGCTCTGCTGCCCACGACCCTGAACTGCTGTAATGAAGAAACTGCATTTGGAAGAGCCCCTGGAGCCCTGCATCCCTCGTTTTGGCTCTTACAGTTGCTTTTTTGAAGTCAGGGTATTTCTTTGCTGCAGATTTGTTGGTGCTGCTCCCTCAGCCCCAGGAGCTGGGAGCTCCCAGGCACTCCCCAGACAGGGGTCCCATCTCCAGGGCTGCTCCCTGGGCTCCCTCTCCAGGCAGCTATTCCCAGGGATGCTGAAGCACAGCTGGGGAGCCAGCCATGGGAAGGGGGAGAGGAAATCTCTTTTCCTTAAGAAAGGTGGCTGGTGGCCAGCCAGGGACAGGAATTATGTTTCTGGGTCACCTGTGCCCTGGATCACCTCTGCACTCTGTCACTGTCTGGAAACTATTTTACCAAAGCCAAAATGGTCTTTATGAACATCTTGTCTGTTCCTGGGCACTGGCTGCTGCAGCAAGTCTATCCCAGGAACTCCTGTTGTATGGGAGCCAGAGAGTGTGCTCTGGGCCCTCACTGGTGACACAGAATCCTATTCCAGAATGCTTTGGGCTGGAAGGGACCTAAATCCCCTCCAGAGCCACCCCTGCCATGGCAGGGACCCCTCCCACTGTCCCAGGTGCTCCAGCCCCAGTGTCCAACCTGGCCTTGGGCACTGCCAGGGATCCAGGGGCAGCCACAGCTGCTCTGGGCACCTGTGCCAGGGCCTCACACCCAGCCAGGAACAATTTCTCTCCTGTATCCCATCTAACCCTTCCCTCTGGCACTGGGAAGCCATTCTGCCTTGTCCTGTCACTCCATGTCTAAAATGTCCTATCACTACATTTTTTCAACCTTCAATTATAGTCTATATTATCTACAGATTATTTTTTAAAATTTTCTTCTACTATTTTTATTTCTTTCAATTTCTGGATATTGAAATCCAGTCCTTTCAGTCCTGTTCTGCTTTTCCTGGTGGGTCAGAGCACCCCTAAGACTCAGGTATCTCCTCCCTACATGTGGGAAAAGCCCACGTGCAGCTGACCCTCCCTGTTGGGGCTGTGTGCGTGTGTTTATCTCACAATGGATGTTAAATTCCACGCTGTCAGGGTGAGAAACATGGCAAAACTTGGAGAGGGGAAGATCTGCCCTGGGTTGCTGTCCTTTTCCTGGAGAGTTCCCTCCAGGGTCACAGTAGGAATAAGAACACCCATCAGCTAGAGCCCAGAGTAAAGCACAGCCAGACTTCCATCCTCCTGGGCTGAAGAGGAACACACAGAGCTGGGAATATTCAGGTTTATTATTTGAAATATGCCCACGAGTTTGTACATTGTAATGATTTGAAAATACCATTAATTTCCAAATGTGCTGCCTCCTTGGAACACAGAGAAAACGAGAAACAAGAAAAAGAAGAAGATTTAACAAATGCAATTAATCTGGAATTGCTTGGCAGGGTAGAATCACCATTGATGTATTTAACAAAGAACTAATTAAACCAAAATGCAGGCTGAAATAAAAGATGTTATGTAATGCAAATAGCACTGATTAAAAACTGTAGCCTCGAGAACTCAGCCTGTGTAGATAAATCACAGACACGTGTATGTTGTGTAGAGATCAGGCTTTAACAGAATTCCAGTCCCAGAGGCAACCGCATTTTTCAGTGGGAAAATGTCCTTTGGAGGGCATTCAGTCCCCAGTATCTGAGTGATGTGCACTCCAGCAAGGCTCCTGGGTGTGGGCTGGATCCACGCCTGCCCTGGCAGGGGAAGAGCCCACCCTGGGAAGGGGAGTGGGTCACGGGCTCCTGGGGCTCCCCAGCATATTCCCAGGGTCCTGCACAAGCCACCCACGGTCTGATCTGGTCATTTTGGGGGTGAAGGTGTTTCTGCAAAGGGCCTGAAGGGAAGCAGGAGAGCAGTAACTTGTCAGCAAGGCAGCTCTTGTGGGTTTTGGGGCATTGTGCAGGTTTTCAGTGCCCCATCTGACACCACTCACACCCTGCTTTGGGGCTGGGTCCACCCTGCAGTGCTGGGTTTGCCCCAGGCTGTCAGGGGCAATGTCCTGCTTCAGTCCCATCCTCAGCCATGACCAGCCTTCGGGAGGATGGAAGGACACCAAGGAGAAGGTGGAGTCTGGCTGAGGCAGTGAATTCACCCTGGAGCTTGCTGGCTGCTTGGGACACTCCACACATTGCCCTGGGGACACTGGGGGGCTGCTCAGGGGACTGATGGCCCATCCTTCCCCTTCCTCTCCTGTTCTTCCCTGCCTTTAGTTTTACTGTTTTATGTTCTTCTTCTCTCCCCTGCAGAATACTCCCGTGGTTAAGCAGAACTTCCTCATGTCCCTGAGCCCAGATCCCGCTCTCCCTGTGGCAGCGTGGGCCAGGACATGCTGACCACTGCCCTCTCTGCCTGCAGCACTGCAGCTGCTGCACAGTGCTCACAGCTTCTTCTCAGAGTGTTGGTGTAAAACGCTAAAGAAACCCCAAATACCATGAACAACGTCCTGTCTGTGTTCATGCAGCGGTTGGGGTCAGGCATTCCGTGCTAGACACACCCTGCCAGCGTGGGTGGTGTGAGAGACTCATCTCATCCCCTGTTCCAGGGTCAGGAAGGGTTACCTGGAACAACTCTGGCAGAGAGGACATTGAGGAAATACTGAATTTCAAAGACAAAGATGATGCAAACCTTTTGGAGGTGGTGCAACACAATAGGAATGGACCAAGTTCCATCCCCTGCTCAGGTCAGCTCGAGCTCGGCTGTGTTTGTTATTGCAGCCCAGAGGATCTCTGGATTTGATGTTTCGTCTCACTGCACCCAGGCCACAGAATCAATATGAACTATCAGTAATTTTCCAGGGGTGGATAAATGTCACTGTGATGTGGAACTAATCCTCACCTTGTCCTTGCTTGTTGGGTCAGCAGTGTTTGTTTTAGTCCTCAGAGCTCCCAGGGATGTGCTGCTCCATGGCGACTCGTCCGGGCGCTCCTGGGGAGGTGGCACAGATGGTGGCACCGTCACTAAATGGTTGTAGAGACCTGTCGAGGCAGGGCAAGGGCCTTGCAGTGTCACCTGGGCTCACACAGCCTCGAAGCAGGTGTTGCCACGTGCAGATGTTGGATTTGTCTCACGGATGGCTCTCGAGTGCCCAGGGCAGCCCCTGTGCCAGCAGTGGCGCTGCCCGGGGCCAGCTGGGGCCGCAGCCCCAAAGCCCCGGCGCTGCCGAGGGCTGGGCGCTCCTGCCTCTGCCTTCCTTGTACCCCAGGGGAGCTGAGCTGGCTTGGCCTTGCCCAAACCCAAGGATGGGGGAGAGCTCTGAGAACGGGACAGGAGGGGACAGATCCTTTCAGCCAGGGTGCAGCACGGGGCTGTGCTGGGTCTCAGATCCCAGTGGGATGCTCCAGCCGTGCTCACTGCAGCAGCCTCCCCTCAGCAGCCTCCCCTGCAGCACCACGGCCTCACTGAGCATTCAATAAACTCTTCAGGAGCCAGCTGATATTGGAGGACTGAGGGAATATCTAACCTAAAACTGGAGTTCAACTACATCAGACTGCTTATTAAATATGGATGGATTAATCTGGTTAGGATCATATTCCTTGTGCTATGATGCAGGAGTAGAAACAAGCCTGCTGTCTTCTGGCCTGCTCTTGTCTCTATGTGGTCACTCCTCTCTTTCTGTGTACTGAAAACACACTTGTTTTGCTTTTTCACCCAAATTTTCTCCTTATTGATTCCTCTTCACTCAGAAAGTCTAATGTATGAAGGCTTTCAATAAAGAAAGGAAGCAGCTTAGTGAGAGCAGCTGCTCGGTAATCCTTGGTTCCAGACTACACAGAAATTCCCCTTCCGGGCTGCTTCAGGTGCACCTGTACTCTGCAGGTCCGCTTATCTGTTTTCTTTTGTCCACCTTTCATCCTGATGGACGTTTCAGCCCCCTAGGCTGGGGCTCATGTCCTGTGCTGCTGCTGGCCCCATGGTGGAACAGGTTCAGGTGTTCTCCTATTTATGGGGCCACTCCAGCCACAGGCAGAGCCATCAGCTGAGGAAACACGGCTCTGGTGTGACTGAAATACAAAAGATGGGCTTTGGCACAGCAACATCTTAACTGCGCTTTATCATTCCTCTCCCAACTCAGTCTGCAAAAGCAAAGTGATGGGCAGATGTAGAAGATACCATGTTCCAGCAGCATTTCCTCACAGAAATTTATGGCTGAGCTATCTGTGTCCCATCTTGATGGAACACTTTGCTAGATCACTGTTAATATAATTTTGTAGGTGTTCTGGCCAATCAGAACAGGACAAGGTTCAGTGTTTTGCCGCTGAAGTGACAGTAAGGGAAAGGAAATATTTCTTCAGAGGTGAAAACTGTTTAAATCTCAGATTTCTATGCTTTTTTAATATGAATTTCTCATAGAGTAAACATTCCCAGTCCTGCCCAAGCTGGTTCCTGACTGTCACAGGTCTGCAATCGCAATGCACACAACACTTTGCCCTTGGTTTACTCACCTCACTCAGGCTGGAAGATGTGCTGCACGCTCTGCAGAGTTTGCAGATGGAAATGAGCCAGGGGTGCCTTAAGCTGTTCCCTGTGCTATGTCCTGAGTCAGCAGGGCACTGGCACAGCTGGGACCTGTAACCGTCAGTGCAAATGGCCCTGGCACTGGCAGACAGAGGCTGGCTCTGCTGTGGGATACCCATGGTGAACATGGGAGCCAGCTCGTGGAATAGGATCACAGGACCCTTCAGGCTCCAAAAGCCCCGTGGGGCCATCGAGTCCAACTGTTCCCCCAGCCCTGCCAAGGCCACCGCTGAGCCATGTCCCCAAGTGCCACATCCACGTGGCTGTTAAATCCCTTCAGGGATGGGGACTGCATCTCCTCTTGCTCCTTTGTTTCTAACCTTTCTGTTTTGCTCCTTTCCAAGGGAGTTGTTGCACCCAAGTCTTTTGCTTGGTGATTCTCTTCATAGGTACTGTGTGTGTCTGTTCCTATTAGAAATGTGCAACAAATCCAAATTATGTGCAGCGGTGCATCAACTCTAGGCTGGAGCAAGAGCTTGCTTTTGTTTTTCCCATTGCTTTTTGATTTTTTAATTTGTTTTGGTGACATGAAATGTTGAAAGAAGAAAATGATCCTAAAGTAATTATGACTCATGGAGATCAGATAAATAAGACAACTACAAAAGCCATGCTAAAAAGCAGTTTTGCATACTAGCCCTACAAACTGTCTAGTGGTTTGTAATTCCATCATGTGAAGGCAAAGCTATTTCTGAGACAAAGATTTGAGTAATAAGTATGCACTTGAATTTTAGTTAAGAAAATAATATGTCCTGGGGGTACATAATCTTGCAATCATTTCGCATGCATGCCGTGTTCCTTCAGAGACGAGGAACTGCTGCCATGTGACAGCTGACTCCATAAACTCGGAAAATTAATAAGAAGATGTTCTTGGAGCATGAGCTTTATTGGGAGGCCAGGCTGCTCGGCCGGGGGAGAGGCGGGAGGGGCCGGGGGAAGAGTTGTGCCCAGACCCAAGGGAGTGCTGGATGCACAGCCAGCACCCACCAAGCATGTGGGGCAGCAAATCTGGGGCTTCCATAAAAGGGAGAATGATGGATCCTCAGGGAAATCACAAAAGCAATTTGTTCACCAGTTTTGTTGCTGAGCTTTTGTCCAAAAAAATATTTTTTTTGAGCTCAGCTTAGCAAGTGCTTTTGTTATTCCAGTAATGGTTTTTGCAGGAATTGAATAAAAACCAAGTGACAAGAGTTAAATGGCAGCTTGAGAGCTGATGCTTATTGCCTCAACAGGGAAAGAGGTCTCGGGTGACCCTTCTCCTTTGGAAAACGCTGCTGCTGGCTGCATTTGATCTGTGACTGAATAAAACATGATTTGGATTAATTGAAGCACAAATCTCCTCCCAGGACTCCTGGTCTGTGGGACCTGCTGGAGGGTCCGGCCGGGCTGGGGGCTGCCCTGGCCCAGGAGGAGGCAGAGCAGCAGCGCAGGCTGTGGGGCCTCCCCTGGCACATTGGAACCCCTGGCTCATGTCCCAAGGTCCCCAGGAGGACCTCAGTGGGACAGAGCTGTGGGGAGCCTGGGAGAGCCTCAGCCCCAACCCTGCTCCGGGCACAGGGAGCATCTGTCCCATCCCAGCTCAGCACTGGAGCTTGGTGCCACCACATGGAGAGCACAGCCGTGAGCTGGGCTGGCGCTGGAGCCTGGCTGTGTCCCCCAGTGCCACTGGGGAGGTGACCAGGTGGCACGGCTGGGCACCAGCCTTAAAAGCAGCATTGCAGAGACACCCCCAGCTGCGAGTTGCTCTTGAGCTTTTTCTCCTGGAGCGCTGGGCTGTTGGACACGAGGATCTGCAGCAGCAGGAAAATCAATATGATTTCCATGCCCTCGGCTGCAGCCCCTCTGGAGGGGCTGAGCCCCATCGCTCACAGGTTCTGCTGCATTGCAGGTGCAGGGGAATGTCCTGGCTGTGGAGAAATCCTGCGCTGGAGAGAAGAGGGATGAGAGAAAACCTGCCCAGATCATTGTGAGAGCGATTTCCAGGGGCAGGAGCTGCTGACCTGAGTCTGCAATTACCAGGAGGGCAAAGGGTTAATGATGAGTGGCCGCTAACGAGGTTTCCAGCCCTGTGCTCCAGCTCAGGGCTTGGGCAAGGCAAGCAGCTTGTGCCTTGGAGAGGTGAGCTCTCCTCCTGAGCCTGGGTTTGGATATTAGCAGACCAAAACCTGTGCTGACACAGGGCCATAATTCCCTGGGGAGCTGGGGAAGCTCCTTGGGCAGGTGCCCTTGGGGAGAGGAGAGAGTGGGCGAGTTCTGGCTCCAAATTAGCTTGTGTTGAGTTACAAAGTGAAGAGGTAATATTTCTTCTCCTTTTCTCCAAAGTGGGACATGCCTCAGGCTCTGGAGAGCGCCTTCCTGCTCCCAGTGTGTGTTGTGCAGAGCAGAGGACGAGCACTGGGTCGTTGCCTCAGGTTTGCTCCACTGCTTTCACACCTTTTCCCCTTCTCCACTGCTCTCAGTTGCTCTGCAGCTCCAGGTTATGTCTGGAATATAGAGCAGGCCAGATGTGTTTTCTTTGTTCTCTTTGTTACCCTGCAGCTGGCAGCAGTGGGAGACCTTGTCCCCTGAAGTGATGGACAAAACAAGCAGTAGATCTGTGTCCTCTTGGTGTGGAGAGCATAACCCTCCAAAGCCCATTTCCTGGAGCACTTGACTCCACTTTGGGTGATCTTCTGAGTCTTTATTTAGCTCTGATTCTGGCTGTCAAAGGGAAGACTCTGTGATAGGTTTAAGTAAACAGGTTGCCCGCTCTTTGCTCTGTGTACTCACTGCTGTGCACACCTCAGACACTTAAGGGATGTGAGATGTGTCTCAGGCCTGTCTCGGCCTCTCTGCATGGCTAGGCCTGAATATTTAAAAAATAGATTTACATATGTTAAGCTATTCACTGTTTCAAATACAAATGCATTTAGCCATAAAAAGAAAGTGGCCACTAAAAATCCTGATGGATTTGGGAACATTTTGTCCAGATTTCTAACACTTCTCACTGTACCAAAGCCCACTCTGCTTCCAACCCAGGGGTCACCAATGCTTTTGCCACCCAAGAAATATTCAGCCTTTTGGAGGAAAGGAAAATACAGGATAATCCCTGCATGGAGTAGTGATGGGAATACAGACAATCATGCTGCAAACTGCTGCAGCTTTAATGAGAGCGAGGACAGAAAGGATGGGGTGGAACAGGACAGGAGGGAGCCTCAACAGCTGCAGGCTCAGCACGAGAGGGAGCGATGTGCACCTCTCCCTGGGTGCTGGGTGCCCCTCCAGGGTGCTGGGTGTGCCTCCTGTGGGGATGGGTGCCCCTCCAGGGTGCTGGGTGTGCCTCCTGTGGGGATGGGTGCCCCTCCAGGGTGCTGGGTGTGCCTCCTGTGGGGATGGGTGCCCCTCCAGGGTGCTGGGTGCCTCCTGTGTTCCCCGTGGGCAGCCACAGAACCACCATTTTTAAACCGAATCTCATTTTTCCCCACTAGCAATGTCTTTTAATTGTGGATTTATCTGGCTGCTTTTATAGCTGATGCTAGGCCAAGGACCAGGTAGGTAGCCACAGAACCTCTTCATGGAATCATGGAATCATGGAATCCAAGGTGGGAAGGGACCTCAAGGATTGTCTGGTCCAACCTGTCCTGGCCCAAGCGCCCTGTCCAAGCTGCATCTGAACACGTGCCCGCTGCTGCTGAAGCTCTGTCAGGGATTCCCACAGTGAGTTTTGGCATCTCCCCTCAGGGCCCGGCAGAGAGAGCACATTCCTTCCTCCGTGATGCACACCAGGGAATAAACCCGGGGGCTTCCTGTGGTTCCAGGGTGGCAGCGCCTGCCTGGCAGCTGGGTTTGTCACCTGTGGGCCTGGGGCTGCTGCTCTGTCCCCAGCCCCTGCGCTGCGGTGCTGGAAGGGAGAGGTTGCCCTGGTTTGGGGGTGGCTCTGGGCTCATGCAGGGCTCCTGGATCAGGATGCAGCTCGTGGCACGGTGTCTCTCTGTGAGGGAGGCTCATCTCCACCAGCCATCCCTCGCTGACTGCAGGAGACGGAGATCAGGCCAGGAGAAGTGGTTTGCAAGCCAAGTGTGCCCCCAGGTCAGCCGCCAGACCACCAGGAAATATTTATCCATCATGGGTATCACAGAAAGGGGATGCTGCTGCCATGAAAATTTGTAAACTGTCATTTATGGCAGCCTCCTACCTTCCCTGAGGTGATGGGTATCACCACGAAGAGAGAATTTATCAGATTCACACTTCTAACTCACCATTACTCATCTTCCTTTCTAATTCCAAACCCCATGTCCTGATTTGAAAAATGGAAAAGTCAACAGGCTGCACTGTCCACCTGCTGCTGCTCCTTTCCTTTAGCACCTCTCATGGAAATGCAGATTTTCAGCTGAATTACAGCTCATCAGGTGTGGGTGTGCAACATCATTTATTTATCTCAATTTATCAGAAGCCAGCAGTACATAAAATGGGAATTACAGGCCATCCACCAAGGCCTGTGTTTGCTGTAGTGGCTCAGTGCTTGCTGCAGAACTCTGAGCTGCTCCTGGATGTCCTGCGTAGGAGGGGGCCCTAAACCAGAATCACGGTGTCATTTATTTTGGAAAGGCCCTGGAAGATCATCCAGTCCCACCACCCCAGCGCTGCCAGGGCCACCACTGACCCTGTCCCCAAGTGCCTCCCACACAGCCTTAAATCCCTCCAGGGATGGGAACTCCAGCCCTGCCCTGGGCAGCTGTGCTGGGGCTGGGCAGCTCCTTTTGGGAAGAAACTTTTCCCTGTGTCCAGAACACACCTCCTCTGGCACAACTTGCATCCAGGACAGACAGAATGTAAGATTTTTTAGCTAAATACTAAGCTGAGGAACCTCACTCTTTGTATTATTTTGAGTGTGATTTCCCCCCCAGTTGGTTGCTTCTTTTTTATGAAGTGACATTCCCATGATTTCCCATGGAGCAGCGCTTTGGCCTGACCTTGTCCTGGATATTGCTGGATGATTTCATCACATTTGCTGCTTGGAAACCAGAGGGGTTTGTGCTTTCTCTCTCTCTCATTTCTGCACATGCACATTATTCCTGGTGCCAGGACAGGGGCTGAGCTCCCTAAAGCAGAAACTCAGGTGCGAGCACTCTCTTTCCTGTGAAAGAGAAATTTGCTGCCTGTAGATGTATTTTGAAACCCATATCTCCCTGGTTTTACTGCTTCTTCTTCCTCACTCAGCCTTCCTGGCACCTGTGATGAAATAAAGTCCTGGAACAGAAGTCTGAAATACTAATATGTATATATATATAAAATATTTCAAGGTCTGTGGTCTGTATATTTTCTTCTTCTGTACACATAAGGAGAACTGAACAATGCAATAATCCTGCCACAGAAATATATTTTAAAATGTATCAAATTTTTTTCCACTCAAATATTTGTCTGTTACCTAATCTTACATTCCTTTACTCTCTTGAAGATGCAGAACTACCCATTATTTACATGTTATGTTTTCCATCTTCTATTAATACATCTCTGCAAAGGGAAAGTATTATGAAAGAAACAGAGAACCTGTGAAAGCTTTAACATCTGCCCCAGCAAAGTTCCCATCACACCCAGCGTCTGTTTCACCAGTGTAAGGACACAATGAAATCTGCAGGGTATTGTCCTATTTGAATTTTAATATCTTTTCATTTCTTGTTTCTCCCTTGTTTGCTTGTTTTTGAAAGAGTTGGCAGCACACAAACACGGGGCTGTAAATGAGAAAGTGAAAGATTTGTCAATACTTGCACTCTCAGGGGACTGAGGTTCTTTAATTTTAATTACACTTAAGTCAGGCTCCCCACACACCCTGTGCTGGATGTTTTTCTCTTCCTAATATTATATAGGGAAAAATGCAGCAGCATCTGGTGCCTTCCTGACAGGTTCAATAGATTGTAGCGGGAATGAGAAGCAGGGCTGGTCTGGAACAAGCTTTCATTGATTGCTGGATGGCATTGACTGCATGGGGAATTTGAAACCACAGCAGGTTCAGGAGCCAGAGCCAAAAAGTAAAAAGAAGCTGATGTCGGAGTTTCCAAAGGGTTCTGTCCCAGCTTTGCATTTTACCATCTTCCAGCGGTGTAGCAGCCATGGTGGATGGAATTTTTATTGTTCCTTTTATTTAGTTTTAAATTACATGTTTTAAATTTTAACTTAAATTAAAACTAGGTTTGCCAAGTTTACAAAAAAAATTGACATGTCTTAAAAGGGCTCTTTTTTTTCTCAGAAATACTGCACTTCTGACCAAAGTGATTAGATAAAGGACATTATCTGCCCTGCAAATCCTCAGAGCATCTGAATGAATCAAGAAGCTTAAAATCTATGGTGTGATTTTATCGCTAAGTACCTCTGGTGTATCAGTATCAATATATACTCTTGTGTATCAAGGATCTGTGGTGTGATCTTATCACAGTGTGGATCGAGATGTGTCAGGCCCTTCTTTTTGTCTCCAGAAGTTTGACAGAAATGAAGGCAATCATCGCTGCTCTCTATTCACGCGTGCCTGAGCAATTGCTGGCTGTGTGCTCTCATTTGTAGGGGATGTGTGGCCAAAGGGAGCCTGGACCTCGCTGCAGCCTCAGGGAAGAGGCTCAAAGGCACCGCCCCCCAAATCCCTCTGCCACTCTTTTCCCCGTGCCCTCCGCACCCCTCAGACCCCTGCCCTGGGGAACAAGAGTGACACACTTCTAAATGCTCCCACTCCTCCAGTCAGTTCCTAAAGGTGGTTTGGGGGATCCTCATGGCATTTTTTACCAGTGAAGAACAAGGACCTGGAGTGCCAGGATGCAGGGAATGGCTCCCACTGCCAGAGGGAAGAGATGGATGGGATCTTGGGAATTTCTGGCTGGGAGGGTGGGGAGGGGCTG
>VWYI01047067.1:0-38646 GCA_013399455.1 Anthoscopus minutus
TAACTGTCTCTAAAACCGGGACAAGCTGCAACTGCTAAACCAGCATTTCTAAAGGGAAGAGGAAATTAGAAATGGTCTCCATTCACTATTTTTGGAAGACATATACTATTTCTTTAGAGATTCCTTGAGAAAAAGATATTATTTCTCTAGTCCTTCCTAATTTCATACCTGTAGAGTTCTGTTATCAGTATTCTCTTTCTCATATTTTTATTCACCTTTATATTTAAAGTATATGTATGAACACATTCACAGGCCATTTGAACATTGACATACCATTAACAATGCTTCCTTCAAATTCAGTATTTTCTCAGTGTTATGAAGCTGGCAGGAAGGCACGTATTTCACTGGAGATGAAATTTGGGATCATATTAATTAATTCATCACTATAAATCACTGGAAGAGAGCATGTCTTGTTAGCTTCAGTCGCTCAGATAGCAATCAGAGGCTCATTAGCTTTAAAAATATCAACCTGGTTGAGATATCATTGCTCTGCACAGTAGACTGATGAGGCACATTATAACAAATGCTGCATGGCACACAGAAAAATTGCTTTTACCCATTATCCCAGCTACATGCACAGAATTATATAGAAAAACCACTGGTAAAGACACTCAGTTAATGGCCAAAAAGCACTGTAACTGACCACAGTTTTTTGCCTTAATTTGCTGCTAAATGCTACTTAGCCCCAGTCCTACATACCTTGTGCATGCAATGCTCTGATTTGACCTAATCTAGGGGGTTCAGATTGGTTCACAAGCAAATAATTCAGCCCCATCTATCTTTGATGTTACCTGAAGACATTCCCAAAGACATTCCCTTATTTTTATAAGACGTAGAAAATTAACCACTAGTCCAGTAGTAATATATATCTATATTATATATAGATATATCTTGTAATGCAACAATTAAAAAGCATATATATGTAAAAGAACATTTTTGAAGTGTGAACAGTAACACTGCTATGCTAAATGAGTCTTCTGTAATTAATACAGTCACACAAATGTAAGCATTAGCTGGTTTGAGCAGCTTTTTGCCTCCAGAAGGACTACAGTTTTACAATGAGATAATTGTTCAGTCATTTCTTCAGAGGTTTCAGGTACCAAAATAAATTGAAAGAGAAGAGTACAAGCACAGTTAAGTAGGGGCTCAGCATACATAAAAGGTACTCTGAAGTGTCAGTATGCTCAGCCAAACTCCATAGATGTAGTTTTCTGAAAGACACAATTATGCCAAGACTGTAAGGGTAGGCATGAGAGCAACAAGCCTTCACGAGTTTCTCAACACTGAGCATCAAGTTGATTTTAACTGCAAACATGTAAAAGTGTACACTTGTAAATTTGGGAGGTTTGGCAGAATGAAAGATGTAATTAAATGTCTATCTCTGTTCTTACTATTTGCAGACCTGTCAAGCCACAAACTAAAGATGTTTCCTGAGCCTCTACCCCCTGTTTCTTCGTGTAGCACCTGGAGTGAAAGGCAGCCTGGAACATGCCTTTTGCAACAGAGGAAAAGAAAACCAGTCAGCAGAAACAGAACCTCTGGCAGCAGCTTAGTACTGTCCACATGTGTGAGTGACATAGCATGCCCCCTGGCTCAGCCATCAGAAAACTCTGTGTGCAGTCCCATCCATCAATTCCTATCTGCATAATGTCCACCAAGGCATGAATTTCTCATGTTACGCTTCTGTTAACTTAAAGGTCTGTATTTTATAATCAGTATAATTTATACTGCTATCTTTAAGCTGCTTAATGTTCAAACAATTTCACCTGATCTATTACAAATTTGAAAACATTTGCTAATTTAAGAAGTCGCCTTTGCATTGAAGATCTTGGTGCATCTGGTCTTAGAGCAACATTGTAATTTTTCAAGGTAATAATGGCATATTTTTAACATCGTAAGCTACTTTTCAAATTAAATGAAAAGCCACTGTGGCAGGTTCAGTTGGAACCGGGCGGAAACACTAATTAAGTATCATGGTTTTTAAAATTGCTAATTTGAAATTTCTCGGCCAACGCACTAAAAAATGTTGTGGGTTTAGAGCTAGCCAAAACTCACTAGCCCACTCATGTTCTGTTGTGAGATATGATTTTNATATATTTGCTGACCTGTCTTAGAATGCATGCCAGCAGACTATCACTACTCATTCTTAATTAATAGATTGATTTTAATTATGAAAATAAAGAATCCATTTCTTTAATAAGTGGCAGCATGTGATGGCATCCAGAGCAGTTTCTAAGAGAAATTGCAATAGTCATGGATATTCACATATAGGTTAGCTCTTTCTCCTCTGATTGAATTTAAAAAATCAAAATGTGTTTTCCTTTGATTAGCTCAACTTACTGGCGTGTTCCTCTTATCCCAAATATTCAACACTAAATTGTGAAACTTGAATATAAAAATTGTCTGGGTTAGCCTTCTGCAAGGTCAGAGTGCAGGCTGAATGGAGAGTGACACAGATCTTCAGTTTAATGCTTCATGCAAAAGCTGACCTTTCCCTTCTGTAACTCCTTGTTTTCCTATTTCACTATCAGACTAACAGTACTGGCCATTTTTCTCCTAGACTGCAACCTGGCCTGATATGAAAATAGACTTCTGACACTCTTTCTTCTGAGGATTTGTCAATCTGTAATCATGGCTTTGGATGTCACACAACTTTAAGGAATGCTGTTCTTACTGGCAAAGACAGTTCTGTGCTTCAGAAAGTGTCCATGTGTGTCTAACACTATACTTTTTACATCATGTGAGCGCAGCCCCTACCAGAAATGTGAGCAAAGTGAAACCAATAGCCATGCGACAGATCTCACACCACTGGAAGAATGTGATTTACGGCAAGTAGTGGCACCTACCACCTCAAGTACTAAAATATATTTGGAAATTTTCTTTGGGTGGCTAGAATGCCCTAGTTTCCAGTATTCTGGTGTGCATTTTGCTTTGAATTGCTGCTCATTACTTTCATGTCATTGCTATGTCTGCCAACTAGAGAAGACATGATGAAAAAAATTTAAGAAATGTAGATTAATCCTACTCTGACAGTTCTGGAGTATAGTTTTTATCTGGATGTTTTTTAAAGATGCTCTATATTACCCTGATTAGGAAAAAAAAACAACCAACCAACCAAAAAAAAACCCCAAAATAAAACAAAAAATAATATTATTAGGCACATAAAGCTCATCTCCCAGGCACAGAGAGGAAGGTAGAAGCAGAGGGCAGCAGGGGAGCCCCAGAGCCCCAGTCAGAGACATGAGCCCCTGTCCTGGCCCTCCCTCCTTGGTGAGCACCATCACAACAGGTCTCGCAGTATGGGGGTCTTTGTTAGATGCAGGAGAAGAGCAAGACTTACTATTATGGAAAAATTAAAGGTGGGGAAGGGGAGGCATTAAAATCAAGTGGAGCAGAGAAAGAGACAACAGAAGAGAAAGGATGTGAAAGGTGTCAGCTGCCTGTAAACAGCTTGCTGGTCAGCATGCTGGTCTGCCCACATCCTGTGCCTGAGCAGCATGGTCTGGCCTGTCTTCTCATTAAATTTCATTAATTCATTAATTAAATTTCATTTCTAAATCTCTTCTGTGTGCATGTGTGTTTGGGGTCTGAGCACAGCAAACTGAAGTGTGCATGTGCTGGGCAGTAAATATCGAGCAGGACTAGCCAGTGAGTAAAGTAAGAGTTTTAGAGTCAGATATCTAAGATGGCTCCCAGAGAGACCAGATGGTCTGTGGGCTGAATATTGGAGAATCAGGAGATTTCATCCAGCTTCCAGAGAGTTTGTGCAGTCTTGGGATTGATTGTGAGACCATTTGTGCATGAGGCAGGGGTGGCTAGGGCATTCCTGCTGGGGAAGTGCCAGTTTTCAAGCCCAGCTGCTTGGGGGATCCATGTGTGTGCCTGTGCTGCTGTGTGTGGAGGTCTCTCCCAGCAGCCAAGGTGGGGTTGCAGCACTGAAGGCTTCTATGTGCAAGGGTCCCACTGGGAGAACTGGGACTGGCACTGGGCAGAGTGTCTGAGTCTGGTGCTGGAGGGATCCACGTTGTACATGTTGATATTTCCCAATAATGAGCCTCCATCTTGCTTGTGTAAGAGGGATCAGTCCATTGGCACCGTGTGGGACCATGTGAGAGCTGCATTTTCTGTGTGTGCTGTCTGTGCTGCCAGCTGTCTGTGTGTGCATGCAGTGTCCATGTGTGCCTATGGGAGCAGCCTCAGCCTTGCTGCTGGGCAGGCCTGGGCACGAGTAGCAGAAGCTTCACTTCTGTCAGGCTATTGGATTTGGCAGCAACATTAAGTAAATCTGAAATATGAGGTGAAAAAGGATGAATGTGTCAGTAGGAAAATTTCAGGCTTTTTTTTTCCTGTACCTGTACATTAGTCACAAGCAATAAATCTGATACTCTCCTCCTGAAAGACTGAGAGTATCACCTTTGTGAAATCTCTAGGTCCTAATCAGTGACTATGCCTCTTGTGATTGCTTGCCACAGCTTCAGGTGCAACTCTAGCAAGACCAGTGACAGAATCTGGACCTGACTGCAAGCAGCAGCACCAAAGTCCCACGGGCACCCTGACCTCGACCCCGTTGCGCTCTTAGTATGTGTGAACATGAGAGTGTCATCCTCTGTACTGAGACTAAATGGGGTAAAACTACTGCAGTATCAGGTTCTGTTGCTACACTTTGCTAAAGTTACTTTGTTTGAATTTCTTTAAAGCCGGGGTATGCTCTGCAACTTATCAGAAATAAACAGAAAAATTAGTCTAAACATATAAAAGGTTAGTAATTAAATATAACCACTGAAAATAAAAACAAAATATATTAAAAATGTACTGATGAGTAGACTTTAAAATATATGCAATGCTTTTCATTAATTAAGCTTTTTAAGGTTAAGTAAAAAAGCATGCCAGATAAAAACAGAAAATGGAATGTGTAGTAGAAAGAGAACAGAGCCATGTGCTTGCTTACTGATGTGAAATAGGCACTTAGACAGTTAAATGGAATAGAACAGTTTACAATTTTTGCTGGACCTTAAGCACTTTAAATCAGGCTGTTTCCCTGAGTTCCAGTGTCATTTGATGATATTTTTAGTACTTTTCTAGATGGACTAAAAATCATGCTTAGGTGGCGGTTTATGCAGGAATCTCTATTCCTCTCTAGACAGTGAACTTCGATTTATATGAAAAAATACAGGGAAAAAATTCCACTGCCCAATTAACTAATTATTCCTTCAGGACAGCAATACCATTATACCCCACTCATTTCATGTAAGAGAAATAATTACCGTCCCAACACAGAAAGTGCTATTTCTTTAATCACAAATGTTTATAGTTAAACTTCTCTTTAAAAAAGAGAACTAAGATACATAACCATTACTCTTATGCCATTATTTCCAGATTAGGGCCACCTAATACTGGCACACTGTAGATCAGCATTTAATGTGTAAAATTGTGTCACACCTCCTAACTTCAGACTTCTGCAGCATCAGAGATCTGTATGTGAGACAGTTGTCCAAACTCCCTTTATAATTAGAGAAGTATAAGAGCGCTTCTAGAGTGATTCATCTGACCTATTTTAGATGTCAACCTTGGGAAGAGATGAATCACAGTTTGTAAATACTTATTTGTTTCCAGTGACTATAAAAGGAGTTTATATAATTAGCTCAAATATGCATGTCTCCACTGTAAATGCACAAAAATTGAAGTGATGAAGCCCACCTCTAGTCCGGTAATGAGGAGTATCTTCCTTCCTGAATTGTCATATTAAAATCATTCGTAAAGAAAAAAACCAAAAGTACTAATTTATAGATGCTCTATTTCTGCAAAATTTGCAGGATCTATAAAAATTTTGAATAAATGTACTAAAGCTGCAGGAAATAGGGGAAAAAAGTCTATTTGCAGTTTCAGGGAAACTAGGGAAATCATGGTAAGTAAACAAATACTTTTATTGAAAGTGGAATTAATGAAGCTTAGGTTCCTATGGATTTGTGTTTCATGCTTGATTTATTTTGTAAGTGAATTTTAATACAACTGTGGTTGAAACTCACTTCTTATTAGACATCCAAGATTCTTCAGAGGCAAGAACAATCCTGACTACCTCAACCAGAGGAAAACCTCCAGTGAGAAAATGGGCATTATTGACTCTGGTGCAACCATGTAGGAAAAACTCCTGTCTAAAAAATTGATTCTCTGGTGCCTAAGATATACGTGTACTTTGGCTTAGTTCAAGTGCTCTCTCAGCTTTGTTTAAGTGATCTTTCCTCCTTACCTAGACAGCTACTAACATGAAATGTCTGAGGAATTTGAGACCTCTTCTGCTCTATCAAGTTTAACTAAAATTTACCAGAGGATGTTCATCAAAAGGAATTGGGATAAACTAACAGAAAGATGTAGGGTTTTCCACTGATGCACCTGTGCACTTACATAGGAAATAAAGACAAAATAATAGGTTGTAATTTGTTCAGGCCATTATAAATATCCTTTCAGAAATCTAATTGATGAGGGCTTCAGGTTTTACATCTTATTTGGGAGGTCTCCTTCAGTCATTTTATGCCTATTAAAAACATTCTAAGGTGAATAGTTCAGCACTAACAAAGCAAAGTGCCACCTGCTGCTTTTTAGATGTCTAATATCAAAGTTGTAAAATTACCTGACCCAAGATGTTTATCTGGAAAATATTTAACTACTTGATTTGGTGAAAGTGTGTGAGAAAATGTCTTTCTTTTATAATTATACTGTTCTCAATTAAACTAATTTTCCAACCCAACTTCCATTGATTCTGCTTTTGAGAATTCAGATATGTATTTTAAATGTGGGGTTTTTTTAATATTTGTGAGCCGTTTTTACAGCATCTCATTTCATTAACTGCTGGAGAACAGAAATGGATCCATTTTGTCATGGATTTTTCTGTTTCTGAGAAAGCAGGCTGAGTGTAATTTTTCTCTCCTCTTCACAGCTCCTTGTTCTCCCGTTTCTTTATCAGAGAAATGACATGTGTGACACAATGGTATTTGTGATAGTCAAATTACTGGCATAAATTCAGGATGAAGCTGTTACTCCATGCTGCAACTCTCAGCCTCTGTCAGACACTGTGACAGCCTATATGAAAGACTCCAAACCACAGGAAATCTCAGGCATCTATCTGTGTATCTAGATACTTTCACTTCATGCCTCCCTAGGGTAGCACAGCAGTTAGACTGAAGCAGCAGGGCAAGAAACAGCCCAGAGATGCATGCATTGAGCAGATTGCTCTCTTGTCATGCACTGAAAGGGAAAAAATTTTGAAGAAGTCTGAATCCTGCAAAAGCACAGTGTGGCAAAGCAAACAATTTCTCTTGAAGCTATGTTTATATAAATGTTATGATTGCTGTATCTGCATGAACTATGTAAAAGTAGTGTGCAGAACTGCCACATTATGACCTTCCAGGCTCTTGGCTTATTCTTTGATCTTATGCAAAATAAGAGAAGGATTTGTAGCATTTGGAAGAAAGTCACTTTACACACATTGCTGAGAGTGGTTGGATATACATCTCTGGTGACATGTTCAAAGAATAAAATCAATTTCCACAAATAAAGCTCAGTACTTCACAGTCTAAAACCTCATAGCTATAATGATCCATACTTATTCCACAACAATCAAAACTAAACAAACAAAAAATCAAAATCAAGTTCACACAGGCTGAAGAAAAAAAGGCCTTCTATAAGTGCAGCTTAAAACCTACCATTTCTCCTGTCCCCTCCTTCATAGGGACTATATTATTTTTACATCAGTGTGAAAATCAGTGAAGAATGATTAATCTTTTTCATACATTTGTTATGGTGTGCTACATTTGGTCTAGAATTTGTTTTTTGTTCTACCTTCAGAGTTCATTAACTGCTGCCTTCTTTGACACTAGAACTCTGTGCTTTTTGTTTTCACTAAAGCCCTTGTAATAGAATTTACTGAAATGCAATTACTAGATTCTTGGGTTTATGGACCAAGACTGGCACCTTCTGGTGAGTGAATTTAAATTCACTGCAGAAATATCCTAACAGATATGTTTTTTTAGAGGGATTCCAGTATCCTAGATGTTTTTGTAACTTAGTTTAAATATGTAGTCATCATATTTCACAATACACATACATTAATACAATTATGCATAAATACATAAGTATTTACCTATAAGTTAATCAATTTATTAATAAACTGTCATCAAATTGAACAAATTATTACATATAAATTGATTTTTGATTTTGACACTAGAAAATTGGCTTATATGATGGATTTTTAAAGTATAATGGAAGTTATTTGAGCTTATGGAACAACAGAAATAGGATTTAAACCTGAGAAGTGCCATTAGTGGAGCAGTGGACTGTTACAGGTATTTTTAATAATATGTTCTAATATATGTATGCTTACAAAAGCTGGGATGCTGGTCACTGAGGATCACAAAGCAGAGTATATTTTCCACACATTTTGGATTTGTTTGTTTAAATTGGTGCCATGATTAGAGACACTTCTGTCACAGACTCTCAGCTCCCATGATAAACTTTGATATTTAGCTGTCCACAGCAGAATAACCCATTAAACCTCCATGCAGAAAAAATAGAAGTCTTCTGGAGAGTTATTTGGATAAATTTTTAATATATAAGTTATGAATGTCACAAGGAAGGAAAGAATAAATTTCTTGTTTTGGGGTCAGACAGTCTAGCTTTTCATGTGCAGCAGCCATTGAAAATGGGAGCAAGAAACAGCTAGTCCCCTTGAAAAGTGGTGAATGTTGTCCAACAGAGAAGCTTTCTAACATTTCAGGCAGAGATTCATTTATGCCCTCTAATCCACCCCTACAGTGCTATACTATAGGCAGAAGATGGCCTGAATTAAACATAGAAAGTATTGGGGGGTATATTTGAAAGATTCTTAGGTGTACTTGATTTCTATCTTGTTTTTTATTTGTTTGTTTTGTGGTATTTGTATTCCTGCATGACCTAGAATCCTGGAAAAGATGTATAGTCAATGTCCATTCATTAATTTGCTAATCAAAATTAAGATAGCTGTCAAAGAACCTGCATTCCTTCTATCCTGGGTTTTGCACTTTCCCCTAGCACGAGTATGAGCCACTCACCTTAAAGGCAATTTATATTAACCCAATTCTGATAATTATGCCACTCTCCAAAACCATTTTATTTTTATTTTATGTTAGTGCCAATTCCACCACTGTTTTTAAACCTCCTGGTAGTTAATTGTAAAAAGAAAAATGTTACCAAGATTATTTCACATAAGTCAAGGGACAGCCATCACTTGGCAGTTCATTAATGCCTACAGATCCAGTTAATCAAACTAAATGGTTTCATGCCCCATTTTCTTATCCTTTGTGTCACCCAGTCCCACCAGATTTCTGCTGAACTGAATCCCATGCTCACTCAGATGCTCACTCCTAGCGCTTCACATTCCTGCTGTGCCTGGTGCCCACATCTCTTCCTAACTAGGTCAGAAGAGAGAGAGACAGAAAACAGTACACCAATTTGTAGTTTTTCAGTCTCAGACAGCACCTGGCTGGATGCCATTCACTTTAGGAATAAGGCAACTTGCTGTCCTTGAAATAATAGGGCAAGAGCTGCCAACCAATTGTGCTTGATGGGACATTATCAGTGGATAAATTGTTTTCCTGCAGCAGTACCATTCACATTTTGGATTTACTGCAGATAACTATAATGGGAAGGTTGTGATAGTACAGGGGAAGAAGAGTCTTATAGTTCTAATTTGAAATATTTCTATTTTACTAACATAAAAATGCTTGATAGAGATCATACCCTGGAGTATGCCATATATTTCAATGTCAAGAACTCTAGTAAAATCAAGCCATGTCTCTACAGGTGATGATCTGGGAGATTCAGTTTTGTCCGCTGTCCACTTTACCTTTGTCTAATTTTTTTTATTGTCACTGTTATGAAAGCTTACACCCTGCAACACATATACTGTGGAATGGTACAAAAAACTGATCCTATTTTACTACCTGAAGGGTAGTCTATATTTCTGTTTACTTTTGAATTATTATAGTGCCATCTTGAATTATTATAATGCCCATCATTCCAAAGAAAGCATAATTTTATTCTGAAAATATGACTTTGTACATCTATATATGTTTTATTAAGGGAGCTTCTAGAACTCAAAAATAAATGTCTCCAGGAAGATTTAATGTTCTTAGAAGGTGAAATAACACTGAGTGATAAGATTTGTTTGCTTCCTAGATTTTGCTTAAGAACATTGTGCTGTAATTAGCCACAGCAAGAACAGCAAGTCGGTCTATATTTCTTCAAACAGTCAAACACAGACCCAGACAAGTTGCTAAGAATTTTTCATAACCAATTAATATCTGTCTTCCTACTTTACAAATGCTTTAACGTTCATAATAGGGAAAGTGGGATGTTTCCAAGGTCAATACCTGTTTTGAACATTTCAGCAAATCAACACACATGCTGGAACATTCTGGCTGCTGTGTAGTAACACAATGCTTTTTTAAACTACTAAAGGAAATGGAATTTGCTTCGCGTGTTTCCTCGTTAATTCTGCCGCACAGATGGCAGAATTAAGAATCCATGTGCAACCTGCAATGTTACAGTTCTCTGTCCACAGATCAAATGTAGCCAACAGCAAATGCTTTTTGCATCCTTCCTTGGAGACTACACACACTGGAGAGAGCAGGAGAGCTGTCGTTAGGTGAGGCAGCATGAGCCCGTGCACTGGGCATGGGACTGCCTGACCTGAAGCCCATCTTCACTTGATATAAATTTATTGCAGCTCCATTACACCTTTTCTGTCTCTGTGAGACTACACACATTTACAGTGCTTGAAAACTGATCCAAGAGACCTAATTTTTTTCCTGGAAATACTTTTGAACTGCTGTTTGTGAATTTGGATAGTTCAGTTTTTTATCTAAAAGAAAGATGCAGCATTTTTTGAAAAATATGAACATATATGAAAGGAACTGTGAAAGAAAGAGATTAGCTTTGCTAGCTAAAGTAAAATGCATTCCTGTCTAAACTGTGGATATCTGACATTTTTTTTATCAAGGAAAAATTAGAGCTGCAAAGTGAACTTATTTGGGCTACCCTCACATGAATCTAATGAAACCTCAGCTACTGCATCACATGGGGTGTGCCCTACGGCTGCTTTGTCCATTCCTACTCTTATTTTTCCTACCCAGATGTTGCACAGAGCAGAGGTCTGTCTTAGATTTTTAGAAAGCATTTTGTATAGAGTCTGGAACAGATATTTTGTGCATTTTCCTGAGTGAAATATATTTTTAAAAGTTTTCGCAATTATGTGAAGTGGACTGGATTTGATGGCTCAGCAAGCCCTCCTTCAAAATCATGTTTTTATTTTGCAAAGTACATTTTTATGACTCAGAATCAGATGCTTTGCACATGACAGTTCTGTGACTGTTGTGGAAAAGTGATGAAAAATTTTATTTAAATAATCACAGTATAGATTTTGCAAACTCTGGGCTAGATTTCTTACAGATCAGGCATCCTATCTAAAAAGATATATGAAATATCTGCAACAGTGGAAAGGTGAGGATATTTCATGTGCAGAAAGAGAATTTTTGTGATAGACATGTTTCTGCTCCAGGAACTCAGAGCTGTTTTTATGACAGTAAAATCACAGAAGGTAATAGAAAGCTGTCAAAATTCTAACAAAACCTCTTTAATTTAAACAACAGATTCATTTTGATAGCATCTGATTAGCTTGTTTTACAGAGGTAATTTTGCAGACTGACACATCACAGTCATTTATTTATACCACTGTGATTTAGAATATAAACATGAATTATAGGACTCTTAAACCATTCAGTCTACGTCTTTGCTAGGCTGTTCTCCATTGTCTATACACTAGCAGGTTTTTTCACTTTCATTTACATTTTCTTTGTTATAAATCTTCTATTGTTTATTTTGTGCGTACCATCATACTCAAAGAAAATAAATCGCTCTGCCAAGAACTTTTTTGGTTTTTCCTTTCATAATTTCATCTCTCTGTTTCTTTTTACTCCTCTTTTTATTAAGCTATAAAATTTGACTGTACTCCTGGTTGACTGCACCCTTCAGTACCAGCCTGTCAGCAAGTTCCCTGCTGTCCACTCTGCCAAGGTGTAGAACTTAGCCTTCCCCATAAACCAGTTCCTCACTGCTACTACTGCCCATCTCTGAACACTCTTGAGTCTGTCTGCATTCTATGGTAAGTTGGTTCTTTGAGATATATACAGTAATACAGATATTGCACTATGTGAATATATTACAATTCTTACCAGAAGTCCTAAAGAAAAAAAATTTTCACCATATTCTGATAATATTTCTCTGCCTATAAAGATCACTGTTCCTTGGACCTATGCCTCAATTGCCTCCGGGGTTTTCCTGACACTACAGTTCTTAGGAATCTCCCCTCTGCATCTTGGACTATATTATTTCTCTAAGTTATTAATTTAATATTTATCAATAATTTATTAATCATAAGTTATTAATCATAAGTTATTAATCCCTAAATGTATACTGATTTTATATGTTTTCTGTTGCTGCTTATGATTACAATGCCAAGCCAAACAACATCTTAACAATTTTTCCTTTTTTTGTTGTTTCATAATGAGATAGCTTCTGCTATCCCCACAGTGGTCTCTATCCTCCCTATCAGGGAAATTCTGTAGTGTGATTTTGCCATAT
The DNA here is from genome assembly GCA_013399455.1 of Anthoscopus minutus. Classification (NCBI taxonomy): domain Eukaryota; kingdom Metazoa; phylum Chordata; class Aves; order Passeriformes; family Paridae; genus Anthoscopus; species Anthoscopus minutus. The sequence continues at coordinate 12,673 of VWYI01047067.1, forward strand.
TTATCCCACAAGAGTCCACTTATATGCCATTTAATTTGAATTTTGTCTAAGGTAGCAAATTCTACGAAATATATTATTTTGATTATTTATTGCATCTATTTCCCTTTGCTTACACACTTTTGTTTTTAATTGGTACTGTAAAAAGCCAAGTACAATTTTTCTCTAATTCCTTTTTTTTTAGAAAATCTTGTTTATGCAAGTTATAAAAACTATTTTAAGGAGCTAGAAAGTGTGATGTCTGTTGGGAGAGCAGCAACACTCTTCCCACAATGCCAATAATTGACCACATGCGCTATATCCAGGTCCTCTTAGTACACAGAATTACCTTTGAGGTTTCAGGGAGGTGTGATGAAGTAAATATTTACCAATACTCAGTCATTTGGCCTTAGGAACAATCCAAGAACAAGATATGATTGTGAGTTAATAAGTATTACCAGAAAATGTATTGATATTATGATAAGCATTATCATTATTCTATAATTAATATACCATGGAACAATAAAATGACAATTCATAATTTTTACTATATGGAAGAAGAAAGAGCTTCAAGAAAAAATTGAATTGCACAGCAATTTATGTGGATTAGGTGATGTGATTGCTTACATAGTTGTTCTGAATTTATGGATAGAGTTGAGTTTTTTTACACATTATCAGGCCTACTCTGATATAAAAACTTCATGAAAGCATCTGAAATTTGGAACAGTTGAGTTGACTGTGAGCATTTTGAATCTCTAAGTACCAACATGACGTCTCCTAGTTAATGCTGTCCACGAGGCTACTTTCTTATTTCCAGCAGCAGAGTCTGCCCTTTAGCAGGGCCTATGAGAGTCAATGTGCACAATGTGTGATCTGCTGGATCAGTCGTCCTGACTTCAGTGTAGCCATGGCAGTCAATGCCAGACATATATCATTCCATTAAAAATCCTCCACTTCCTACTGCAATAGATCAACAGATCCATATCACAGTTCATATGTGATTGCACTTGGAGTGAAAGTTACAAACAAATCTTATCATTAAAAAAATATGTTTGATCACAGATGCGTTAGAATTTGTTATCATTAACAGTAGCAGACCTAAGGAGCACAAATCTTTCTTCACTCCATTTTACCTCACATTAATGTAGATGTAGATGACTTGCTGTTATTTGTGAGTTGTTGCTCTTTAATTTCCAGGTCAAAAATGCAGGGGGAAAAAGTGATTACCTGATTTACATATTGAAAAGGTATAAAATGTTGCTCATTCCAGCCAACAATTTCAGCCAACAATTAGGAGAAACTACAGTATCAAATAAAGTTAAAATTCAGATGAACTAATTTAATTCACTTGAGAAAGAATGGTGCAAATACAAATGAAAATCTATTTACTGCTTTGCCAGTGTAATCAGTCTGCTGCTTTGCCATGGTAGAGCTCTTACTCAGTCCTTTAGTAGGAAGTAGAAACTCAGCCTACAGCTATCTGCAACACAGTCAGTCACTTCAATTTAACTTTAAAAAATCTGGCTGGCAGACAGGGAGCTGGTCTCCACAGTGGTAATTTCATAACAAAACACAAGTGTCAGGTAAAATTATATCTGGCAACCAGACTTCTACCACCTTATTCATCCAGTCAGACGAATAGAAATAGTCCCTTCATTAGAGATTATTCATCTGAAACATACAGTAATTTTTCATTTGTTTCATGTAGTTTACAGCATTCTTTCACATACTGTGAAATTTCTATGCTTCTAATTTCAAAATCTCATTAAGAAACACTTGTTTAAAATTCTTTTTATTCCTTTGTTAAAGGGACTTTATTAAAATTATCATAGCTATTATTCCAGTGTATAACAATGCCACCTCACAGGTCTGAAATTCTCGAGTACTTCCCTCATCTCCTTAAAAATCTGTGCCGGGATGGTCCAGCTGCACCTCCTAAGCTTAGTCATAAACAAGCCCACAGTAGATTCTAAGACATGAAATGGCTACTTGCTTTGTAGAGTTCCAAAGGATCCCACCAGAGACAGCAGGATGTTCAAAATTAATGAAAGAAAATGCATTTAGAAAAAAATATGTACATTCTCAACCCACAGTGGGTTTAATCTCACCAAATTTAGAAATCTGAAAATACAGAAATCCATGATGGTGACCTAGAGTAACTATCAATATATCAACTATTCTCTTTGTAGTCAAGAGAAAGAGGCTTCTCACTAAAAAGAAATAGGCATGTCTGTCTCCAGACAGATTTCTGAGAATTCCAGGTAACTACCCAAAATAAGTGTTTTCTTATGATTCAAGCAGAGGGATATTTTTTTTTGCTTCTCTTGGTAAGTAGAAGTCTGCAGTGAGAGCCTAAGTGTAATCTTTCAGGAACAAGATTGAACAGAAATATGAGGAGTGGCTTTTAAAGTGTTAGGAGAGTAACAGCTAGGAAACCCAGTAATAGGAACATCTAACTACTAGGCTGGGATATGGACATAAATGCAAAGCAAAAAATCTGTAAACTCAGTATTGCAATAGTTCTGCTGCTTAGGGAACAACCGACTTCAAAATTATCTCAACAGAGACTCCCCCTACAGTTTTGAATATTCAACAAATTGGTAAGATTTTTACAGTCTTCACAGAATTGAATTCTTTCAGTAGTACAATGCAGTATGTCAATCTTTCCACACCTGGCGCTGACTTTTGTAAAACCAAGCTGTCAAAAGCCCTGAAGCAGCACTGAATGAATGGCAAAGAGCCTTGAGAACAGAACAGACAGAGCTGCCCTTACTGACACTCTCAGCTTTTTGCACCAAGAGATCAGTTCTCATTGTTTCCACGTCATGCAGGTAGGGTCACATGCTGTTGGATCACCTCTGCTGGGTTAACAAGTTCTCTTTGCCTCTATCCCATCTGATTACACTCTCAAAACAAACAGTGTCAGAGAAACTCACAGAGCAGTGACCTGGTCAACAACTGAAAGAAACACCACAGTTCTCTCAAGTTTTTGAAGCAACAATAAAGAAGAAACCACAAAAAATTTGGTGTGATCCAGGTCCACATATGCTAGTAAACACACCTCAGATATGGGGGAAAAAAATATGAGGCTGTATTTTTCTGGGCAATTGTCATTCCCCATCCACCTGTACTGCTGAGTGGAAGGAGGTAGACAAGTCAGGAGTTAGGTTGAGCCCAGGAAAAAGGAGGTGAAGGAAGAAGGTGTTTTAAGATTTCTTATTTCTTGTTATTCTACCCTGGTTTAACTGGCAATAAGGGAAAAAAATTTCAAGTCAAGCTTGTTCCACCTGTGATGGCAAGTGCTGAGTGATCTCCCTGTCCTTATCTTGATCCACAAGCTTTTTGTTTTGTTTACTTCTCCTGTTTACTTCCCTGAGGGAGGGAATGATGAGTGGCTTGCTGAGGACCTGACATTCCACCAGGATCAACCCAACCCACTAACCATTTTCCTCAAAGTGCTATTTGTGACATGTCCCATACCTCTTACACAGAGGTATATTGGACAGCTCTCATCTGATGCTAATTGAAACATCCTTCAGGGCATTCTACAATGATCAACCTTTCGACAAAGATGTAGTCAGAATAGTACAAATGCCTATCCACTTGCTAGAGGATTACTTGAATAGCAAATATGTGAACTACTTGAACTATTAACTGCTCATAACATCCTACAACAGCAGGAAAATTATCTTCCTTTCATTTGATCCCCTAGCATCATTAGTAAGTTCCCCATTTTCCTGCTTTTTATCTTGAAATCCTTTGCAGAATTTGATTACAGGGCCTTACCAACACATCTAAGCTTTCTGGGATTTTCTTGGAGCTACTGTGTCACACTGTCAAGGAGCCTCCATGTCTTCCCCAAGAAATTGATATAACATAAATGTCCCTCAGAAAGATGTATATGTTAGGAAGCTATGTCTGAGTCCTTCTGAGTTTGCTTGCACTTGACACTACCAACGTCTGGCACAGTCATTATCCTATAGTATCTAAGAAGAAAAGTAGTAAGACACAATCTGAATAAAACAACCTTCCAGGACCTCAAAATTAGGATAAGAATGAAGATCTTGATTCTGACGTGCACCTAGTGCAACATGGCAACTTTAACCCATGTCATAGCAAGTGAATGATTCTGTGGCATTGTCTGTATTCGAGCCAGGACAAGTGACAGTGCAGGACCCTAAAAGCTGCAAATACACATAATGTTCTTACTTACTTTCACATAGATATTTTTTTGTTTGGGCCATAAAGTGTGCAATAGGAGAATGCGTTAGAGCAAGGTGTGTACTAGGGAGGTTGTGCTGCTGAGATGCCAGGACCTGTGGCTCTCCTGCCATGGTGAGTATCTACTGTGCTCAGTATAGACAGAGCATAAGTACCCTGACACATGATCAGCTTAAGGATGAGCTTATGGGTCTACTTGATCTGACATTCTTCAGAATAATTACCAAACACAATTATCACAGAACTACAGTCTCAGAGTGACATGGCAGAATTTCTGTTCCAGTAAGTAGCACATCACTTTTTTCTAGTTTTTACATTAAAGGTCATATATCTTGTCTAATTCCCTTCTACATTACAATCTTTCCAGACTCTCTTCTTTTTCCAAATTTTCTCTGTCATTAATTTGTTAGAATAACTTTATTTCTGTCTGCCTTGTCTCCCAGATTTGATGTCCATCTCTTTTTGTCCATCTAAAATAACTTATTTCCCCCTTCCACCATTCCCTCAGACAAATTCCTTGAGGAATTAATGTGACATTAGTAAGATATCACTCAGTTTATGGTTTTGTTATATTTTATATCTTACTCAATATTTGCACTTGTTTCATTGTTTAAATCATGCAATCATAGAATCATTTAAATTGGTAAAGGCCTTTAAGTCCAGCCATAAAAATAACACTGCCAAGTCCACCAACAATAAACTCATGGGACAGCATCTTCCCAAATTTTATCTGTGCTTACCTTACTGGAGTCCTGTTCTCCATTTGTTTTACATGGTAAAGTTTATGAACAGTAAATAATATCTGTGGGAAGCTTAGATGTAAAAACCATGAAAAAAGCCTGTCTGCAGGTGAAAAATATAGATTCAGTTCTGCCATCTACCACAGACTTCTTTCTGTATCTGTATGACCAAGCTAGAAAGTCTGGAGAAGTACCCATTTCTCAAACTATTCTCAGTCCAGACACTGAGAAACCAGAGAGTCAACTGTGAGACTTTAAAAATTAGAAAAAATGGCATTTAAACTTGTACTCACTCTTTAATAAGTAAATAGAAGAAGAAATGGATACATTGAATTTGGGAGCTTTAGGAGAGCAGGTAGGCTGGTGAGTTCAGCAAAAGTTAAAGAATGCTGGTTGAATTAAACTCAGCAGGGGTTTACTGACACAAAGGAAATTACCATGTTCAAGATGGAAATTACAAATACCATTTAAAGGAGAGATCTGACATGAGTTAATTAAGTCATTTGATTTCCAAAATGGTCTGCTTTGTTTCTGGCTCTTCACCAATAGGTAACAAGAAGTGGCAAGGAATGAAGAGTGCTTCTAGGGTTGCAAATTGTACTAACAATTTGCCAGATGTCTTCAGTGGAGGGAAGTAGAAAGATGACAAGTTCTCCCATCATCACTCATGTTTAATCTAAAATTTTTGTGCAGATACTGGTTGCATGCCAGAGGGATTTTTTTAACCAGTAGAAGTTACAATAATCAAAACTCAGCCTGGATAATTCACTATAAATAGGGATAATTTACAAAATGTCATCCTCACAATGGGTCAGTGACTTTCTTCCAAACAAAAGAGAGGAACACAGACCATCCAAATTCTAGAGCAAAATTATCGCAGAAAGCCAGGGATTTTGGCAGGATAAAATGTCATACTTGTTCTAAGGAGGTCCTGATTTAGCTTTATTTAACATTTAGCTATCTGCCACAGTTAGAACCATACAAATCCTTTGGCTTGGAAGAGACCTTTAAATGAAGGTCAAGAGTGACACCTTCAACTAGATCGAGTTCCTCCAATCAACCTAGCCTTGAAGGTTTCCAGAGATGGAACATCTATCCCCATTCTGTTCAACTTGTTACAGTGTTTCACTAGTCTCATTGTAAACATTTTGTCATTATTTAGTTTAAAACTACCCTCTTTTCTAAATTGTTTCTAAAACCATTCTTCCTTGTCCTATCACAAGAGGCCCTGCTAAAATGCTTGTCCCTATTTTTCTTGTAAGATACCTTTAAGTATTCAAAGGCTGTAATAAAGTCTCCACAGAGCATTTTCTTCTCCAGACTGAACAACCTTATCTCTCTCAGCTTCTCCTTATTGGAGAGGGTCATCTTTGTGGCCCTCAGCAAGTCTATGTTCTGTGCTAAAGGCTTCAGAGCTGAGCACAGCACTCCAGGTGTGCTCTGATGAGGACAGAGTAGACTTGTAAAATCAGCTCCCTTTGCCTGCTGGTCACGCTGCTTTTGATATCACCCAGGATATGGCTGGCTTTCAGAGATATGAGTGTACATTACTGGATCCTGTCCAGCCTTTTATCTACCAATACCACCAAATCCTTTTCCTCAGGGCTGATCTCAACAACTTCCTCCCCTAGACTGTCTTGATCTGGGGGATATCAGTTCATATTTGAGATAACTTAGCAGCATTGTGCTTATAAAGACAGAAGTGAATCTCAAATATCTCTCTGATTTAGCCCAGGAGATATTGCAACAGAAGATGCTTTTTAAAGCTTTCTGACTTAACATGAGAGCAATGACAGGATTAGTTTTGCTTCTGTTGATGTGTATAAGCCATGGTTGGTAGTGTTGAAAGGCATATGTGGAGTCAAGAAGCTGCACAGTTGTACTCGCTGATGAATGCAAAATGCCTGGGGCGAATAAGGGCTTTGGTGCATGCTCTTTAGGGATACACCAAGGCAGAGGTGTTAGAATGTGCCTGAAGGTGAAACTGAAAGGGGTGGGAAACAGAAGGATGCTGGATATCTGGTCTTGAAATAAAATACACAACTGTTACCATTCAGGAGGAAAATTAACACAGTGAGCTATTTTTTGATGGCACTTAACAGTGAAATGCCTTTCTTTATTAAATGGAACATGATAAGTCTTGACTTATCTGTATCTTTGTTAGGTACAATGATACTGAAATGCTGCATGTGCTTACTCTTAAAAAAAAAAAAAGAAAAAATCAAGCCTGTTAATGCCATTATAATTAGCATATAAGAGTGCATGATTATACAAGAGAAACACACCAATCAAAAATGAAAGCCTGAGACGTACATTAGTGGTGTCTGATAAGGGTTTCAGACATCTGGAGCTACCTCATAAAATATTATTATTTGAGTATTAATTACACAACCTCACTCCAATAGCTCTTCTCTGTATGAGAAATACATCATATACACAATCTTCTGGGGAATCTGGAAAAAGAAATGGATAAGAAAATGGTTAAACAAATGAATGTTTTTTTCATTTATATTTAGCAGCAAATCCTCATCTGTCTTTGATTTCATGTTTCTTATTCAATAGGCCTGGCTTAGAATAAGAATAACAAAACACACAAAGATTGCCTTTCAAGTCTGTGAGTTACAATCTCTTGGCTTGAAATTATTGACCTGAAATGCAGCTTCACCTGATGTGTACAAAAATAAAAATGTTCTGCTATTATTTTTTATACGAGTATTGTCACACAATCCCCAAAATGGCACTGGCATCACACAGCTCCTTCTCTCTAGTTCTCTCCAAGTGAGCCTTCTTCTCTGATACAAAATGTAATTATTTGAAAGTTCAAGTAAGAATATTCACTTCTACAATTCCCGCTCACTACAGTCTTTGATGCCTTCCTTGGCCATACGCATTTTTAGTCTCCCCTCTAAAAATAAAAAGACAAAAATCAAAAAATCTGCAAGGAAAATTTAGGATTACATATGAGTTAATAAATTTTAAACCTGATTTTGATGAGACAGCAATGTGCAGTTGCAGCCCAGAGAGCTACCCATACAACTGTATCCTGGATGGCATCAAAAGCAGAATGACCAGTAGATTCTCACCCTCTGCTCTGCTCTTGTCAGAGCCCACCTGGAATTCTGCATCCAGCTTTGAGGTCCTCAACACAAGGAGAGTAACCTATAAGGGTAGGTACAGAGCAGGGCCACAGAAATATTCAGAAAGTTGGAACACCTCTCCTGTGAAGAAAGGTTGAGAGATGGGGTTATCCAACTTGGAGGAGAGGCTCTGGGGAGACCTTCTTGCTTATAGAAGGGATTTAGAGGAAAGATGAAGAAATAATTTTTGTGTAATGAGTGCTTATAAAAGAGATAAAGACTTTTTACCAGTCTGTAGTGAGAGGGCAAGGAGAAATGGTTTAAAACTGGAAGAGGATAGGTTCAGACAAGTGTTCTGATTCCAGCTGGGGTGTTGCTATCGTTAATGTTTCACAGTAGCTGGGAGGGAGCATAGCTAGGATACAGAGGTTATTCTGAGCCACCTCACAGCCTTGCTGGGGCAGGGGGAAGGGGCTTTCTTCCAGGGGGCACGGGCCCCTTCCCTTGGAGGGTGGAAGACAGAGCGGTTTGCACATCGCGGGGTCGGAGCTGCAGGGGCTGTGCTCAGGTGTTGTGTGTCAGGTGAGCAGTAATGTTTCTTTCTTCTTGTACCATCTCCCATTAGTTTTGCTGGTGTTACTGTTTGTTTCCTTATCTCATAGTTTTTTCCTGTAAATTGTTCTTGCCTCAACCCTTGATCTTTCCCTTTTGTACCTCCAATGCTCCTCTCCAGTCTTCTAGAAGGGGGAATAGGAAAAGGAGAGAGAGAGCAAGAAAGTGGAGTGGCAGCATGGTTTGCAGTTTCAGTGGGAACACTGAATTAGGGGATATAATTTTTTTTAAAAATTCCACAACAATTAGAAATGAGGAAGAAATTGTTTACAAGATTGGTGAGACAATTGGGACAGGTTGCACAGAGAACCTGTGAAAGCTCAGTCACTAGGAGTGTTCAAGTGCATGAAGCTTTGAGAATCCTGATCTAGGGATAATTGTCACTGTCTGTGGCAGAGGTGCTGAATGATCAACATTAGATGATCTTTAAGATCCTTTCCAAATCAAATCATTCTATAATTCTATAATAGTTAAAGTCACTTTGTCCAGCTGGACATTACTCATTTAATTTTTTTTTCACTCTTCTCACAAAGTGTAAGTCACACTTTTTTTAGACCACAGAGAAAACGTAAGATACCTTACACAACTCCACAGTAAATAAACATTTCAACAATAAACTTAATCATAGTAAAAAGAAAGTTTTCTCTGTAGAGTTGCAGGAAATTGACAATGTCAAATAGTGTTTCATAAAACTCATAGAAATACAAAGTTATGGTCAGACTGCAGAGGCAAATAAAACAAAGGATGGAACTAAAATCCTTTATGACAAAAAAATTATATTAAAAAATATTTTTATTTTAATCTCTTACTTCTATTTCAGAATTTTTACTGAGAGTCTGTAAAGGTCTTTGTAGTGCCAATCCAAAATTAATTTTTTACTGAAATATATGTAGGTTATATTTGCTAATTAATTAGAGAATATAAATAGAAGTTGTCCAGAGATCTCATAATTGAATACAAGCTGTAACATTTTAAGAGTAATATTGTTTAACCCTTGGAACAACTGCCAAAAGCTTGAAAAATATTTGTTATCTGGATATTTTAATTCTCCATTAGAGATGTGTTTTAAGATTCTTACTCCAGACCCCAGTCACAGTGATGTTGGGTTTTGTCGTAGGGAAGAAAATAAATATTTTACCAAATTTAGTTGGCTTAGAAAGGACATATCCTGATTAACTTTGACCATTAAAAGGGATGACACATAACATAGCCAATATAGATGAGACTGAGACACTAAAACCCAGATCATCTTAAAAAATGGAAAAATAGAAGCAATTCCAAATAAATAATTAGAAATCATTAGAAATTACATTATAAATGTAAGCAATCTTAAAAAGAACTTGTCATGCTGAAAACTGTCATGATAATGCACCGATGTTTTAATTATTGCTGAACAGTGCTTACACAACATCAAGGTAATTTCTGCTTCTTCTTCATTCTTCACCCCATGAGCAAGGAGGGTGATAGGACTGCCTACATTTTAATATAGAAAAAATGGACCTGAGAAATTAAAACCAAACAAAACCAACCAAACAACAAGCCCAACTAAATCACCCACAGACTTGGGTTCCTCTTTTAATATGAATATTCTGATCACTGGGTAGCAAAATCAACGTCTTGCTTGGCCAATTTTCCTCTGACATAAGCTACTAAATCTTCTACTCTCTCAGTCTGTCCTTCTTTTGTATTGCATGGAGTAGGACATTCCAGATTTGAATTGCCTGAGACTTCAGAAAAGAGATTAAGCAAGAGCTAGTAGGATTCCGTGTACTTAATACAAAAATAATTTAGATAAAACAGTGGTTTACCTAAGGAAAAAAAATAAGTAGAAGCTAGGGAACACAAAGTACATTTAAAACATCCTTCTGCCTCATCTGGCAATCTTACCATACATTAGTTGGGAAACTGGCTCCCAGCTTTTCACTCCGAAACCTTTCCTTTATGCATGCAGATATCAAGAGAAATTCCACTATGGAAGGAAAATATTTAGTGAATATGAAGTAGATTTTCTCATCTCTTTCTGCTTCAACAGAGCCAGTTTCTTCAAGTTCCATTTTAACTAACACAGCAGGCGCTCTGAGTCTCATAATTTGTCTTCTAAGAATATGCTGCATTATATTTTGGGCAAACAAGTTCCATTTAACTTTCGTTTACTTCATTTATAGGATAATTATGATTCTGTGATTTGGTATTTGTTTTCATATTTTGGCCCATGGGGAAAAATTAAAATGTTTAAATTAAGGGAAAGGGGAATACAAACTTCACAAATTCATAATGATATAATGCAGTAGCTAACCGAAGACATGATTAATTTATTAATTTAGCAATCATTCCTAGGCATTGAGACATGCCTGAGAGATCTGTGTGCTGGAGCACTACAATGCCATGGATGACTCATTTCACTTACTAACGCCCGGATTATAATTGAAGTAGGTGGCTTGGAGCACAATCTTTTCAAACTCACACAAAAAAGTATTTTCTTTAATGCAAGCTGAAACAAATCCTTGACTGTAAATATTACAGAAAAATATCTCCACTGCTAAATTATGGTTTTCACTGAGTATGCTCTAGGGCTTGAGTATCAAAAAAAAGAAATTGTCTTAAGTGGTTAGTATGTGAATTCAGTATGTGAAAGAGCCCTGCACTTCTAGAGCTCCTGTGCAGAGCAGCTGTGTTAATTACTCTGCTTTCCACTGTCCTTAAGATGCTGGAAGAGCAGGCCTTGCACTGGCAAAACTTCCAGTAGCCTGTAGAGCATACATCGGGTGCTAAGAAGACAGAATTGTATTGGGGAGCAGCTTTATTCCCATTTTAATCATGTCCATAAGCACTGCAACAATTTTTAACTCTGGAACAAGCATTTTGCCCCAAATCGTGTACTGATCTAAAAGCTTAACTGAAAATTCTGGATGAGAGGGCATATATATATGACAAATGTACTTGCTACAGTATGTGTAAATTTAATAGAAACAAAATAATCCACATGTTTAAATTCTATGGTTTTTGTCTAACAGTTTTTGAGAAAAATCTAGTCTGAACTGCTCCTTAAACAGCACCTGAGAGTGACAACCTCAGCATGAAGAGAAGTTGACTATCAGGGAAACTCAGCTCTCTCAGGAGTGCTTTTACTACCTAATTGCTGATCTACAGTTACATTAAAACCAGCATGACTAGCTAATAACCAACATTAGGTCAGCTGTCTTTTTGGTGACATGATTAAACTCAGGTTTTATTTTTCTCTGCTGCAGGTTGACCAAATCAGGTTAATTTTTCAGCTAGTGCTGAAAACTAGAACCAAGAACTGCAGAAAATTTTACAGGTACTGAACAGTGGAGATATGCAGAGAGCAAAACTGTGAGAAGTATTTTTTTATAATTAAAAATGCAAAATGTGGCTAAGGGGTTTGATTTTTTTTATTCACTGAACAAGAAGGCACTGAGCAGACCTATAGCAGCGCGAATAGAGAATATTTTCTTTTAAAAATAATAAACTTTTAAACTTTTCCTTTCTCATTCAATTGCATGACCTTGGTGTGATTGATTATTGTTAAAGTTAGCACATAAATAGATAGAACAATAATATAACAGACAAGGATCAGGTTTCAAATCCTTGTAAAATCCTTGTTTCATTTGACAGTGACCTGAAATTTCAGTTCTTACACTGAGAAAACATAGAAAATAGCTGCAAAAAATATGGCTATTTCTCATTGTCTGTCTTGTACCATCATTCCTAGTTACAGGCTAATTGCAGTGAGATACCCTTGTGAAGCCATACTGTGGACGGAGCTCTGCTATCACCTCCAGCCTAACTTCCATAAGAACTCTGAATTCCTCTACTTTTTATTCAGTGGCCTTCTGTCTTCATACAAAAGAAACTTCAGTCCTTCAATTGAAGATACTACTGATCTCTGTTCCTCTATTTCACTCCATGTCCAGTTAGCTCCCTGTTCAATTGTCCAGTCATAGCTGGAATTAGACTAAGAGGATACTTTTCCAACTTTTTCAGTTGGACTAATCTGTCTTTGTTAAGCTTTTGTGTAATTTCCTATAGTAAGAGATTATTGTTGTTTAAATTATACCTGCAAAGACATCCTTTTTATGTGCTGCAACATGGATATTTACATATGACAGCAGTGTAATCTTATTATTCTGTAAAATACTTACAAATCAATAGCTTTTCTTTAAAATTTTAAGTAATCAGAACATTATATTCTTACTACCTAAAACACAGTACCAAATATTCAATTGCCCTGTTTCTAAAAATCATTATAAAAATCTTTTCCACATAGTATTCTTATTATCCAAAATGTCATTAAAATCAATGTTGCAAGAATCCTATTCATTCAATGGCACTTTGCTACTCAACACAAAAATGAGAAGTTAATACTTCACCTAATAATGTTTATTAAACAGGGGAAGTAAAATATTTTAACAAGGCCCAACAGGACGTGCCTATTGTCTTACATTAAACAATGGCAAGGAATGTTTCCAGACAGCAGACTTTGCTCTGTACTATTTAAACTGCTGGAATGATCCTTGACACATTCTTACCCAACTTAACTATCAGTCTTGCAAAGAAAGATCTCAGGCAAGGTGTGGTAGTCAGTAGGAACCAGGAGGAGTTCTCAATGGGCACATTATAGAAATCTGCATTAGAAAATTAAATATCACATACCACACCACTTGGCCTCAGTGCCGGAAAACAGTTCCAGATACACAGAGGATATAACTTCAGAATTAATTTAACATAGCTAGAGTTTTTCCTAATCATATTGGACAAAAAATTCAAATAATTTTCCCAGTGAAATTCTATGTGGTTCTCCTGTAGGGCCCTCACTCTCCAAATTTCACCTTTTACTTGCTCTGTCTACTGTATTTTTGCTTCTTCAGACTGTAAATGAGCACTCAGAAGCCAGTGCAGGCTACATTTTTAGTAGCTTGCAGGAGAGCCAGAAGAGTGGTTCTCCCTGGGTTCAGGGGAATAACACTTGAAGGCATTAAGAGGGGAGGAAGAGGAATGAGGTTATAATTTCTGTCTCCTGAAGACACATAAGTCAAAGGCTCTGTAAAATCCCATCCTCCCCTTTCTTTATTGGACATAATATGAAATACTGTGGAAGTAAGCCAAAAAGAGTTAACATATTTAACTTAACATGTACTTAATACATAACTTATGTATTTTAAATTAAAATGGCAAATACATTATGTATATTTTATATATATATATCTTTTAAACACGAGGTATATTTTTGAAAGTGTAGGTTGGATTTTTTCCTTTTATCAGAAGTTTACAGATTTTTTATTTAGCTATTTCAGGGGTGAGAAAAAAAAATCCCCCAATAAATTGTTTTAAGTCCCATACATAATAGATGGCACTTTTCTACCAACACAAGACCCCAGCCCTATCACTAAAGTAGCATTAGTACAACTAGAAAATAGTATCCATGTCAACAAAGCCTCTAGTAGGTTAATAATTTTACCATATCACAGACAGAAATGTCCTACTTAAAAGACACTAGGACTCCTTTTTTTTTTCCCCTTTGCTAGTTCTAAACATCAATTAACACTAGGGGACAATCAGATCCTTGCTTTGCCTTTATTGTTTGTTTCTGTTACATTTTTACATTAGGCTATTTTTTTTCAAGCTTTTAGTTGTACAGATCAGAACTTTATTCCAATCTCTAAGAAGGCCCCTGTTGAGAACACATCTGAAGCTGATTTTTGAAATGTAGCAAAGACCTAAAATCACCCTTAGAAGACTCTAAATTGGACATGGTTGAGTGCTGTGGGAGGAAAGACCTGATAGAAAGATCCTAGAGGATAATGAAACATTTCTACCCGAGTCAGCTTTCATAGCTGGTTTCATTGCCTGTAATATTTTCTGGTTTTACAATTTAGTCTTTATGTGTTATTTACTGAAATTTCTATATGGTATGCAGATAATATCTTTCTGTAATTACTCACACCTCACCATAAAGAATCCAGATTTAAGTCTGCTGGCATTTCAGGGTGGAATTTCTATAGAAGATTAACTTCATCTCCTTACTACTCTGATGTCAGAGGGAAGATGAAATTTTATTTTAAAAATTATTAGAATTAAATTCTTATGGTACTGTTTTATAATTTCAATGAGAAATGAAATGTTCACTCCGATTTATGGCTTGGTCAACAAAGATGCATTAGTGCTTAAATTCTTCCAACACCAATGTGAGTGGGACAACTACACAGTTTTGTGGGGAAAGGTTTCAGTTTTCTGAGTAGAGCACAAAGATTTACTATTCCATGCAGAATCTTAAGACACAAGCAATTAAATTCCCCAGGAGCCCAGACTGATGCACTTTGTTGTCTTGAACATTAACTAGAACAAGGTATTTCAGGAGGATAAAAAGATAACAACAAGTCAAGTCCTTGGGTCCCCAAACCACACAGTCAGTATTTGTCGTGGTATACAGAAATTATGGAGTCTGTGTGGTATCCCAAATAAAATGTGTCGAGCTTCACACATTTGAGCAGAAGTATTGTCTCAAGGACTGAAAACAGGTGTAGAAAGGACAAAATACATTTTTATCTGGACTGAAATCTGTCACCAGGGTGCTTTACCACTGCACATCCTGGCTGGTGTAAGGGAAGAGGCAGGTGACATGTCAGGGGCAGAGACATATTTGCCTTACATGTTCCAGCTAGATCACATCCTTTTCTGGCTTGATCACACACTTCAATCCAGGGCACTGGAGTGTAATCTCCTCTTTAAATGTAAAGGAATCTGCCCGAGCCAGTGGGCTGCCATCAGCACCAAAAAGCTTTCTTGCCTGGAATGCAGGAACTCAGGAGCTGACCAAGTGTCCCTTGAAGTATAACTCCTCTGGTGCCATTGAGTTTGGGATCAATAGCAGTTACCAGAAGCACTGAGTGAGTAAAATGCATGTGCTGCTCGTGTGCATGAATTGCATGTTAACATTTACATTGCAGTGAACAGAAATGATGATTAGAAGGGAGGCCAGATTATATATTTTTGAAGGTTTCCTTATAGTTCTATGCATTTAATCTTTTAAAAACTGTATACCTGGCTCCAAAATTTCACAAAAACAATCGTTTTTTACCAAAAAGAAAATAAAGAATCAGTATTATGAAACTAAAAAAACATATTTTGTTCTTACAATTTTGCCTTTATTATTGAGGAACAAGGTGGCATAGTAATGAAGAATACTTCATCAAATTGAAAAGTCTTGTACAGCTTTCTTGTACTCCACTTATCTGCAGGTTACTGCTTCACTAATCAAATCATTTCATTTAAAAATATCCATTTTCTCCCGTAGTCATTGTCTGTGCAGTTAGGTCAGTGACTTACCCCTGTGCTATTGAATTTCAGCATAATGCTTCATTTACCTTCAGCAGCCCACGCACATACACAGAACACCAGCTTATA
Organism: Anthoscopus minutus; assembly: GCA_013399455.1. Classification (NCBI taxonomy): domain Eukaryota; kingdom Metazoa; phylum Chordata; class Aves; order Passeriformes; family Paridae; genus Anthoscopus; species Anthoscopus minutus. Next base: position 28,724 of record VWYI01047067.1, read on the forward strand.
CACATTTTGTAGCACCACCCTTTGTTCACTAAGCTTTTATCCAGGAAGCAAACTGACCCTACAAACTATATTTTATCATTTTCTTACGGTGCCTCATGAGATAGAGTCCTTTGAGCAGGTAACAATAGATGAGGGTAATGATCTGGGGAGATAGAAATTGTGAGGAAGAATCAAAACTCATGCGTGGGGAAATAAAGATGTGTCAATATTTTGTTATTTAGAAACATTCCTTCTTAAATTCTTCACACAATTCCCTCAAACTGAGTTAAAGTTTTAATAAACTTAAGACCATCATATATTCACTTTAATTGGAATTTTCTAGAGGTAACATTTCAACTCAGTTTTTTTAAAGCCTAAACCTTCTGTTCTTTTTAACTCTCTTTGAAATAGAAGTGAGGGGTGGAATTCTGGCTCTGGCTGAGTGATTGGAAGTCAGAAAAGCCAAATTTCATGTCTCTATATTTGTGCTGATAATGATGCCGCAAAAAAGAGCAAAATTTTATCTAGAGTAGGCATGACTAACCATGAAAAAAATGGTTATGGAAAACTATAGTTTTCATAAATGCATTTTACTTATCCTCTCTTTGTCCTATTGGTGCATAGAAATATATCAGTCTTTGAGCTCTTCCTCATAAACACTTTTTTTGCTTTCAGTGTATAAAAAACTTAAGACAAATATCTGCTGTTTGAAGAGACATTTGAACAACAGAAATATATTTTTCCCCACTACCCCAAACCCTGCTTGCCATTGCTCTGAGTACTATTTCATTGCTTAAAGGACAGTAGAGAAAATATGTATATAAATATATACATATATATGTAAATAAATATATACATATCTCTCTATATATTGAGAGCATAATATAATCTTTTTATTCATTGGCAAGGAGAAGCTTTTCCAGTGTGGATCTAATGGATTCAGAGAATCTATTAATGGCTTGAAACAACTATTGGGAAAGGCAACTGTGTCCCAGGCATTGACCTCATTAAAGTAAATAGGAGTTTGGCAGTAAAAAACTTCAGGTTTTTATATTTGCAGGAAAGTGTAAGATACGTTTGGCAGCCAGGTTAAAGGGCAACAAAAGTGAATGAACACTGTTGCAGTGGGCATGAATGGCAGGGATTAAGCCAAAAAGGGCTGCAATGCTGACTTGGGTGGGTCATGGTTTAAGCCCAGACAGTAACCAAGTACAGCACAGCCTCACATTCCCACTCTGGTGGGATGGGAAAGAATCATAAGGAAAAAAATGAGAGAACTTGTATGTAGAGGTAAGGACAGTTTAATAGGTGTAGCAAAAGACACTTGCACAAGCAAAACAAGACAAGAAATTCATTCCCTTGAGCAGGCAGGTGCTCAGCCACCTCAAAAACACGTGGTTCCATGCAACACTCACTTTGTAGTCTAAACCTCATCACTCCAAATTTTTCCCCCTTCCTTCTTCCTCCATGGCTTCCTTCCTTTTAAGGGCTGACCATGACTTCATATGGTATGAAACATCTCTTGGGTCATTTAGGGTCAGCTGTCCCAGTTGTGTTTTCCCCCAATTTCCCATGCATCCCAAGCCTCCTTGCAAGCATGGCAGTACAAGCAGGAAAGGCCTTGGTGCTGTGCAGGAGCTGCTCAGCAATAACAAAAATACATCTGTATTTCAGTTACACTGTTTTGAGCACAAATCCAAAACGTAGCTCACTACCATGTCATAAGTGGCATTTGAATGATAAAACTATTTTCAAGCATAGCCTGTTTACTGACAGCCTGTAGGCTCTGAGACTGTGCTCTAGACAAATGAGAAAAATACTCACCTTAGGCATATTTCTATGAACCTCTCAGTCAGTCTAAAAAGAAACGTTTAATGCAAGAACCCACTGGAAAAAATAGCAATGGTTGTTTTCAGTTATTCTGAAAGGTAATACTTGAATCATCTTGCTCTGAAACTATATAAATTTATCAGAAATACTAAGCTCATATCCTGCCTTTAGGAAGGAATTAACTTCACATACCACAGACTGAACAGATGCATATTTCTTAGAACATGCTGCATCATTCAGCTTTTATTTGTCTCTCTATCACAGAAATCACTCCCTGGTCACTTTGCAAGCAGGCTTTTCTAGACACCATTCTGTAAAAAAATGCTCATATATCAATTCATTATATGCACTCAAGTCTAGTGTAGTAGTACTTAGCAGTCTACACTAAGGTGTAATGTGTTTAGCCTTTAGGCTTGTTAATTTAATTTCACTTAATAGTATATGCAACTCTATACAATTCTTTTAGTCAATCAAAAGATGATCACTTATAATACCCTGGCCAGAGGCTACTATTGTAACATGGCATCAGTCTCAAGCCTGTTTAGTGTATTGCTCCCTGCAGGAATGGTAGAGACACACAGACATGAACAAGGACAGCTTTAAATCAGCCAGCAGTAGAGTACTGATAACACAAGACCCTAAGGTTACTTTACCTGTTTCTCCTTTAAGCCTTGAAAGTACTTGTTAAATGGGAAACCAGTAGAATGTAACTCATAAAATCTGCTACCCAATCTGCATTATACACATCTTACCAACATCTTTTCCTCTCTGAACAACTATTCTTGCATGTTGATAAAGACATTGACTCTTGCCACCTATTTCACTAACTCTCTTCTTAGAGATTATTAAAAATCTGGATATTTTTACCCCTGAGGAAAACACTTCTGAATATTATGGATATGAAATAGCAAATCAATTCTTACAAAGACATCCACTTAGCCACTTTGTTTAGCTTGCAGCATTCATCGTAAATGTATACTTTTTTTAATAATACTAATACAAGAATAAAATGTTTTTCAAATATATGCCTGGCTGTGTTTTGAGGTAGATTAGATTTAAATTGAACATATGTCACAAAAGTAATATCAGTAGGTCTACTAAGTGGTTACACAAGACTCATAACACTGACCCCAGCAGACAGAATTCTCAATATCAATCAATTACTAATGTGCATACAGGGAGGACAAAATTCCATTCTGCATTTGTTATTTATCTTGTTCATTTAGACTGCAATCCCGTAAGGGTAAGGCTGTCTATCTCTTTATATATTATTGTGGAGGGGATTTTTCTTGGGACAAGATGACTTGCAGAGGTATCTAGACAGAATGGAGCATTTAGAAATCATCAGTTGCAAGAGCAAATGGTGGATTCTGCTCCTAGGATGGAATAGCATCAAGCATGAGTACAAATTCAGAGAGGAGCAGTTGGAGAGCTGTCCTGCAGAAAGGAACCTGGGGGGTGCTGGATCTGGGGCAGCATGTCAGTGGGATCAGCAGTGTGCCTGGCAGCCCAAAGGGCAAACTGCATCCTGGGCTGCATCAAACACAGCATGACCAGCTGGGTTAAAAAGGGGATTATCCCTCTGTATTTAGCATTCATGCAGTCTCACCTTGATCAGTGTTGTGCAGTTCTGGGCCCCACAATTTAAGATGAATGTGAAAGTTCTTGAATACATGCTGAAGATGGCAAAGCCAGTGAGTGGGCTAGAAAAAAATGTCTTGTGAGGAGCAGGTGAGGACTTTGAGGTCATCTGGTTTGCAGGAAAGGAGACTAAGGATCATGAAGGGAGAAGTGCTAAGCAATTCTCCTTGGCATCCAGTGACGTGTATATATCCTCCAGGATGAGTGGGAATGATTCAAAGATGAACCATTCTGAACCTCAGGGGAGGTTCAGACTGGACATTAGGAAACATTTCTTTACCAAGAGGGTAGTGAAACACTCAAATAGATTTTCTATAAAGGTGGTTAAATCCCCAAACTTGTAAGTGTTTAAGAAACATTTGGAAAGTGCCCTTAATAATGGGGTTTTTTAATAGATTTTGGTCAGCCATTAAATGGTCGGGTAGCTAATGATCACTCCAGGCCCTTGCCAACTATTCTATTCTATTCTATTCTATTCTATTCTATTCTATTCTATTCTATTCTATTCTATTCTATTCTATTCTATTCCATTCCATTCCATTCTATTCTATTCTATTCTAAAATATAAGCAACTATTCTAAGGTCATCACCTTCATCTAATGCCAAGGTTCAGTTTGAAGACTGGAAGAGGGAATCAGCCTCTGGATATTGTTGTGTCTCTTCATTGGCTTACAGGGTTGGGGAATATCTATATCTAGCCTTAGACTAGATGGCAAACATTAGGGGAGGAAAATACCAGCATCAGTAAGCAGTTTGGTTAATGATTCTGAATTCCTATGTAATAATAATGGCTATTATAATTTCTATATTTTAGGATCATGCTAGCATATGTGGCAATTCAACTTTCATAAGGGTGTTCATTTCCAAATGTCTTATTATTATCTAGAGCCTTTTTTCTGTTTTCACTTCTCAAATCTATCCATTTTTTTCTGCTGTCTCTCTTGGCTCTCTGTCTCTCTTATGATCTTAAGCAAGCTGAATGATTCCTCATAAAAAAACACCTGTCTTGCACAGTAATTGCCATTACTTAATAACCTTTGCCAGCTTCACATTTCAGTCTTTCAGTCTTCAGGTAATTAGATCCAAGTAGCTCAATAAATTTTAACATTTATATATGAGCTACTTTTTCTGACAGGAGAAATTCAGCAACTATTACTTGTAGTTCCCTTCTCTTTTTTAACATGAAAATACAGAAAATGTTTGAGAACTTTGAAAGAGGAAATTCAACTGTGCCTGTGTTCAGCTGGTCCACAGATATCAAGCCTGTGGAGTTATGCCAGCTCAAACATCTGTCTCTGATTTCAATTAAAAGAAAAAAAGGTTTTGGATATAATTTTTAATATAAAAGATTTGTAGTTTCTTCTGGTTGCATTCTTGTGTTTATGCAATGTGCTGCTAAGAATCATTATGTAAGTTCTAGTTATTGACCTGTAAATAATGTATAATAAGATTAATTATCTATGTGTCTCTGCAGTGAAATTGTAATTTTATGAAAAATTGTGAAAAAAATTAAGGGTTTTGGATTGAGTATGTGTGCTATTTAGGGGGATTGTTATTGTTTAGGATTTTTTGCCTGGGGTTTTCTTGCCTGGACTTTTCATTTCATAGCAATTTGTGATTTGAATGTGTGCTCTCAGAGCCAACAGAGCAGCTTTGACAGTGTCATTTTATCTGTTCTGATATTTCTGATATTTCTCTGCTTTGTATTCCTCCTTAACAATTTCAGATGATCTACCCAGAAAGGTATGTGAGGAACATGAGAAATACTGGCAATTTATGTTAGACAGAAGAATCATTCCCACTTATCTCTCATTAAGCTTTGATCCTGCAAATCAAATGCATGAGCAGTACATGACATCTGCCCAGTCATAACTCATTACAGGATCAGAATAAAAATACATACTGAGAAAGACTGGCTGAGACCTGTCAGTCAGTAAAAGAACTCAAGTATTTTTCACAGAAAGCAGATGAAATATATTCTGCTTGATAAAATCAGAGAGCTGTCCGTGCATTTAGGCATTTAATAGGATGGAAAATGAGGCCCATATAATTTTTTATTAAAGGCCTAGAAGAAAAACACTGTAATTACCTACTCTGGAAAATGAATTGCATTGTAAGGAGAAATAATTTAATTATTTTGAGACATTCTGTGATTATCTCTATATTAAAATATAAGCCATTATGTATTATAAATGTCAAACTCCAAGACACCGGTTTACTAAATGCAGAACTTAGATTTATTGAAGTTAATCTAAGAAATGTAAAAGTGTTCACGGAAGACAGCCTATGGTCTGACATCTTTCTCTGAAAAGATAAAAAAATATATTTTATTGCTTTGCTGGATGTATTTTTAACTCCTATTTATTTTTTATAAAATATGATAAAGAATGCACATCTTTGAAGTACCATTACAGAAAGGAGAAAGCCATTCATTTTTACTTATGTCTTGCATTGAACAGTATCTAGAAATTAGGTCACATTCCAAAATATCTTGGGTTTAGTGCTACATAAAACAAAAGAATGTAGATTGGAAGCTTCTAGATAGTTGAAAGCAAGTGAATTAGTACTAGATGATAGCAGAGATTTCAACGTGTCAGGCACAATGCTTGTCACATCAGGGATTAAATATCTAAAGTCTTAGGCTTTCCCCACTCAAATCTGTTTTCCAGTGTCAGGGTCTTTTTATGGTACTATTCTGCCTGCTGAAGGGTTTATTGCCATTAACAGGTCAAGATTTTATCGTTCCTATTTATAGAGACCACACTTACAGACCAGTTGCATTGAGTTTTTTTGCATGTCTAACAAACACAGGATGGAAAAGTCCATCAGAAATCAATAGCTTTTTTTCAGTGACAGTGCCTGAGCAATAAAATCTGGTTCAATGTTAATAGGCCTAGAAATTTACAGAATAAGGAAGAAGTTGTTTGAAAGATCCTTAACAAGCACAGGGTACTAAGAAAGGACTTAAACTTGTTTGGCGAGAGTCTTGGTCTTCATACAGGAGTGAGAAATACAGGACTACTGATCAGGGCATGGTGATACTGAGAAAGTGCATGAGAAGAAAGCAATAATGGGTTTAGCAAGTCTTGGGAGAAGAATAAAAAGGTGGAAGTTGTATCTGCAGGAAAAAAATTTAAGGAAAAAGTAAAAAATAAAACACAGTGAAATAGGAGATACAGAGAGGAAGACGTAGCTCCTTATTAGAGGAAAATGAGGAATAAAAATTTGTATAAGCTACACATTATGGATGACACTTCAGATAGTATCAATATCAATGGCAATGTTAATTACAAAATGAATGAATAAAATAATTATTTGCCTATTAAATTAGAAGTCAACAAATAATACAGTCAGTTTTTTGGACACAAATTAATTATACAAGAAGATATGTAAGAAGTTTGGAACTCATCAAACCCTTCTCAGGGTTCCCCATGCCATAGTGCTTAGGACTGAAGTATGAACACTTGAACTTTATCTTCACAGCCAAGTGATTTTCTTTCCCCGAAGCTTGCCTCTTCTGGCTTTGGATATGAAAGATCTTCAGGACACGAAAGTCTATTATTTATGGAGTTTTGAACGAGAAAAGGGTTTTGAGTGGAGGGCTGCAGTGGTCAATAGTAGATAGAATGGTTGTGTAATGTCTCCTTTTTAAACACAACTAAGGAGACATTATCAGCCACTCATTGCTGCATAATATTAATGAATGACTGTGGGATGAAAAATTACTGAAAGATCCTCTTTATACAGGTAGCTAAACATTAATAGTGTGGAAAAAATGATCAAAGTAGAAATAGAGCGCTGTGCTCTTCATCTAAAACACATCTAACTGTGTCCTGCTTTAAATCAGCAAAATTACAACTGCTCAAGTGATTATTCTCCTCCTCCCAGCTCTGTGGTGCACATTTTGAGGGCTGTGTCCATCTTGGGGCACCCCACTACCAGAGGCATTTTGACATTGCAGGCAAGTTCAGTGAGGAAGATTAGGTGACAGAAGCATGTGGCATAAGGTGAGAGGTTGGGAGATCTGGATCTGTTTAGCCTGGAGAAGAGGAGAGGTGGAAGAGACCGTTCCTGCAACTGCCTCATGGGAGAATGAAGTAAGGATGGAGGCAGACTCTTAAACAGATGCACAGCAAGGTGAGAGGCAGCAGATTCCTCTTGCAGTATAGGAAACACCATCAGAAAACTACTCTCACTATCAGGGTAGTCCGCAATAAGAAGAAGTCAACCTTGGAGATAAACAGAACTCAGCTGGACAAGGCCATGAACAAGAAACAATTTGGAACAAGATACAAAAAATTTGGAACAAGGATTTGGACAGGAAAACTTCTGGAGGCCAGTTCTAATCTAAATTATGTCTATATAATGTTTCTGTGCAAGTGAAATCTGGGCTTGCAGATTTCAACTTGAAGTATTAATTAAACTAAATAAAATATTTTAAATACTAATGCCAATCTTTTGCAAACTCTAGGAATTTAGAACTGAGAGGATAAAAATAGTAGCAACTTTCATCTAAGAATCACGTAATGGGAGAACCTGAGCCATTGAAGAAAACATGGGACGGTATTGGAAAACATGTAAATGTTATGAATTTTAAAATAGATTGAAGAAAAATTAGTCATATAAAGCAGACAACCTGGACTTATTCAAAACTTTATGAATAAGTCTGACGTATTTTTCCTTGCACCAAAATAACTGCACAGTAGATAGAGGGAAAAGATGTAGATTTAATAAATTTAGAAGTTTGATGACTATTTTGCAATAATCTCAGAAACTAAGTAATCAAAAAACTAAGAAATTTGAATTAGATGTAGTAGCAGTATATCTGAAAACTACAGCCAAAGAAAGCTTTTAAATTATTCATCATGAAACTGTGAATTAATTGAACATGGCATCCCATAGAGGTCTACCTTTGTCCCATTAGTGTTTTCATTAATGATTTGCATGATGAAAGAGCAGGAGGGTTGTTAATTCTGTGGGGGCAGAGTGCAAGGAATCCAGAGAATTTGATCAAAATTATCTTAATAAGCTGAAAATCTGGATAGACAGAACTCAGTAAAGGCAAATGTAAATACAGCTGAACTGATATGTCAGTCACAGTAGAAGGGTGCACAAAAAAGGACAAAAATGGAGGAAAATACATGGCTAGGCAGCACTATAGGATGTTCAGGGGATTCTATTGGATCACAAACTGAACGTAGCCGTATGTTGCATTTTCTTTTTAAAAGTATAGCTTTCTCACTGGAAAGACTTTTTCTGATTTATTTAGCATTGTTGAGGCCTTGATTGAAGTAACAAAGTTTACAGAACAAGTGTTACAAATGATAATAGTGAGCTGGAAGGAATCCAAAGGAAATAAGAAAGTGCTAAAATATTAGAAAGTATGACCTGCCTGCCTGCAAAGAAAGATTAAAGCTGCTGATTTCCTTTAGTCTTAGAAAAGAGACAGTTGAGTGTAGATATGAGAAGCAGGAGACCATGCAAAATGCCAGTGGAAAGAGGATGATAATAATTTTTTCTCTACTGACAAAGCTGAAAAACAATGAGTTGGTAATCTAATCTGCAGAAAATGTAGGTTGGATATTAAGCAAAAATGTCAAAACGGTGAGCTTCTGAAATTCAGAGACAGACTTTGTGAGAATTTTGTGAATTTCCTTTCCCTTTGGATTCAAAAATGAAGTAGATCTCTTGGAATTTAACTATGAAACTCCTATCTCCATATGGAGGCTAAAGTAGACTGACAGTGGTGCCCCTAAAGCCTGAGACCTGGATGGGGCTTGTGACTTCAGTACCTACAGTCCACATCTGAGGGCAGCACATATTGAGCAGTGATAGATGGTGCCTGAACAGAGCCCACCAAGTAAACCCAGGAGTTTCATTTGGTTATTGACAAAGAAAAACCTTCTTCACTCCAACTAGGTTTCTTTATTGTCCAACTTGACTCAATTTCTAAATTCTGCATGTGACAAGTACAAATATATGGCCTTAATTTTTTTTTTTCTTAATATTCCAATGAATTTAAACCTCTCTTTTGTGGGGCAAAACTCAGGGAAGCACAGAAATCATTTAGGAATGAATTACAAATACATGGTTATAAAATGAATCAAGATTATTTTGAATGGGAAGAAATTCGACCAGTAGGCAAAGTGATTCAAAATTAGCCCAGCAATTACTCTGATCAGTAGACAATCCATTGAAGAATGGATTAATTACCCTAGCAGAAAATTAATTAAGTAATGCAATGAGTTAGATAGGAATAATTTCTGAATTAATTGAGTATTCAGTCCTGTGACTTGTGTAATAGAGAGCAAGTGTGATAGGCTGAGAACACAATATATAGTTACTGATATAAAAAGTTAAGATACCAGATTATGAAAGGAAAAGAGATTTATTTCTAGCAACACTAGCCATCAAGGCCACAGAGATGAAAATCTGGGAAGAATTTTTTATTATACTGTCAAATTAAAAAAAAA
>VWYI01047095.1:0-72908 GCA_013399455.1 Anthoscopus minutus
ACACACACACATATATATAATTATCTAGCCATATCCTACAGGGTATTGAGTACACCCGATGCCCTGGGCCAGCATCAAGCCCTGCTTTGCGCTGAGCTCGGCACCGAAGGCAAACGCAGCCCAGCCCAGCCCAGCCTCGCACGGCCTCCCGGGCGCTCCCGGGAGCCGGGGCCGCACTCACTTGGAGGCACCTGTGTACGACGGGCAGGGCCATGGCGAGCGCCGGGGCAGCGGGCGGGACAAGCCGGCATTGGCCGCCGGGATAGGCCGGGACGGGCCCGGATGGACCCTAGGATAGGGCAGGGTAGGCCGCCAGTTTAGGCCGTGATAGGCCGGGCCGGGCCCCGGGATAGGCCGGGATAGGCCGGGCCGGGCCCCGGGATAGGCCGTGAGCAGGGACGTCAGAGCCGAGCGACCGCGGTGCGCGCCGGGCGCGCCGCCGCCGCCATCCCTGCGGCCCGGGAGCGGAGCTTTTCCCTACCCCGGGGCGGCCCTGCCTGCTCCGGCAGCGGCTGCGCCCGCGGCGTCGAGCCTCCGCAGCCGGCAAGAAAACACCCGAGTCCCTTTTAAATTGTCGGTAGTGTCACTGGCAGGTTCAGCTGGTGTGTGTAGTTCTCAGGGTGTCCTGCGGAGGGCCAGGAGTTGGACTCGATGATCCTGCTGGGTCCCTTCCATCTCAGCATATGCTGTGATTCTGTGACTTTCTGTGACTAACAGGCACCGACCGGGGGGGATTGAGAACTGCCGGCCGCAGATTGCACGGATACCAACACACGCCAAGTGAGGGATCTCTGCAGAAGCAGATTCTGCGTCTCCCCCATCACAACAGGTACAGGCTGTCCCAGTGACAGGAGATAGCAGCGTGCAGGAGATAGCAGCGTGCTTGGCAATTGTGCTGCCCCTTCGGGAGCAGAGGCTGTGTCCTTAGTGTTGGTGGTGCTGAGGCAGTGGGTACAAACTGACCTGCAGGAAGTTCCACCTGGATATGAGGAATAATTTCTTTACTGTGGGGTAACCACAGACTGGAACAGGTTACCCAGAGAGATGTGGAGTCTCTCTCACTGGAGATACTCGAGAATCACCTGGACACAATCCTTTGCCATGTGCTCTGGGATGGCCCTGCTTGAGCAGGGAGGTTGGACCAGATGCCCCACTGTGGTCCCTTCCAACCTGACCCAGTCTGTGATTCTGTGATTTGAGGTTTTTTTTTTTTCTGCAGACCAAGCTGCAGAGCACACAGACAGGACAGAAGCATTCCACCCTCAGGACTGAGCCTTACAGACACCATACCAGCAGCAGGTGCTCACCAGCCACAGGAAGACCAACTATCACAGCAAGACTGACCCAAAGCAGTGATTATTGCCTGCTGGTCTTCCAGGCCTTTGTTAGTGGCAGTTTAAAACCTTTCCTGTTCCTCTCTCATTCACTAGGTCTCAAATGTTGAGTTCTTGTTCTCTGCATCTCCTGTCTTTGTACAAAATCTTGCCTAACTCATTTCTTAAAGTACATCACATTTCCTCTTTTTTATCTCTGCATCTTGACCACGTAGCCCACCTGATTGCCGTGCCTGGCAAATTTTGCATAGAACCAACCACAAAATCATAGAATGCTAAGGGTTGAAAGGGACCTATGGAGATCATCTAGTCCCAAACCTGCCCCCTGCACAGGGATACTGCCCACCACACCAGCTTGCTCAGAGCCCCATCCAGCCTGGCCTTGAACACTGGCCAGGGCTGGGGCATCCACAACCTCCCTAGATAACCAATGCCCTCACCACCCTCACAGTAAAGAACTTCCTAATAACCAGCCTAAATTTTGCCTTTCAATTTCTACTCAATACTCCTTGTCTTATCGGTACCATTCCTGACAGAGTCCCTGTCTGGCTTCCCTGGATATTGGCAAGTTCCTGTGAGGTCTGAACAGCCCCAGCTTTCTCAGCCGGTTGTGCCTGGGAAGAGGGTGTAGACATGACAGGATCTCATCAGTGCCTACTTGTGAGTCAACAGTTCACCAAAAACATGGCAGGAGACAGGTCAGGTCGAGCTTTGAGAAGGAACTGGAACTGTAATCAGATTAAGGGCAGTGTTACACACCTCTGGCTCCAGGGCACAACCCAGCATTTCTCCTCCTTTGCGCTCAACCTGGTCACCCATCTGGTCAACGTCTTGAACTTCACACAGGGGTCACAGTGAAAGGTGAAAGCCTAGTCTATATTCAGCTCAGCCTTCACTGTGCTGAGCTGAATGGACAGAAGATCCCAGCTCTGAGGCTGTCAGCAACCTGAAAGTCCATGTGAGAGAAGGACTTGCCTGTGCTGTTACGTGCTGCAAGAAATCCTGCCTGTGAAGACTTCTTGTAGTGGTTCCATAGAAGCAGCCGCCCAACACTGCTAATTGCTGGAGCCTGTGACAAATCACTTGACTCCAGATTGCCTGGCATCAAAATCACTACTTCAATCAGCAACTAACATGGACTGAATTAGCAATGGACAGTTCATACTGTGGAAACCATGAAGTCACTTCTTGGTAAAAGGACAGCTGGATGTAACTAGCTGCAGTAGCAGCAAGGAAGAAATAAACTTGGGAAGGATAGTACCAGCCAGCAACGCAGTGGTGCTGTAGGGAAAGGGAAATCTCATTTTCAGATGAAGTCACAATACCCTGAGATGCAGTTACTCAGTTTTTTCTGGTTTATCCAACCAGGTGAGGTCCTGAGGAGTCTGTAAAACAGGAATAAAAATTACAAACAGAAGAAAATACAGCATATCAGGAGGTGTTGAAATCAGAATAATTTTAACTGACTTTGGTTATTGTAAAGGACAGTAGTAATTGTTTGCTGTGTCTTCCAGAAGAGAATGAGCACAGATAAAGTTACTGTCTAACAGAGTAGGCATCTCTCATCCCTTCAACTAGATAAGAGGGAAAATTTCTTGATATCAGAAAGAAAAATACACATAGTTCTTCCTCACTGTATATTTTAATAAACACATCAGAGAATGATCAGGCATAAATACAGGTACTCCTAATAAGCACAGCAGAGTGATACAGAGCAAGCAGACAAAAAGTCCCTTCCAGGCTACTATTTAAATGAATCTGTTATTGATTTAGAAGAAAACACACTGATACAGAGATTCTGATATTTTGCAAAACTTTGTAAAATTACTTCAGAAATAATTTTTTCAAGTGCCAAGGAGAAGCTGAAGTGTAAGAGAGCAATGGAAAGATATCAGCAAGTGGAATCCAGGGTGTCCTGCATACCAGTATCTCACTGTAGACAGTACAAGTAGGATAACAGTTGTTTCCTCAATACTGGGAATGTCAGTAGTCATAATCACTTTATACCATACAAGAGAAGACCACCTGATTATCAGGGAATAATACTGTACAAAATATGTGCAGGGCTCAATAGGATTTAACATTTCTATGGTATCCAGGTGTTTGCTTTTGGTTTGGGGTTTTTCAGGGTTTTTTAAATATTGTGGGTATAAAAGTAAAACAGAAAGCCCAGATGGATTAATTCAGAGTTTCTGCAGAAACCTGAGTAGGCATAGAAAAGGCAGCACTCAGAGGACAACTTAGGTCAGAAATAGCAGAGAAAACAATCCCATGATGAGTCTTGGGTCACTTGAAAGACTGAGGGAGCTGGGCCGGTTCAGCTTTGAGAAGAGAGGACTGAGGGGGGACCCCATCACTGTGTATGAATATTTAAAGTAGGGGTGTCTGGGGTGTTCTCAGGTGTACCAAGCAATAGGAGAAGTGGCAACAGGCAAAAACTGATGCACAGGAAGTTCCACCTGGATGTAAGGAAGAGCTTTCTTATGTGGGTGACTGTGCAGTAGAAAAGATTTCCCAAAGAGGTTGTGGAGTTCCTTCTCTAGAGATATTCATCAACCATCTGGACACAATCCTGTGCAATGCGCTCTGGGATGACCCTGGTTGAGCAGGGAGGTTGGACCAGATGACCCACTGTGGTCCCTTCCAATCTCTGACCCATTCTGTGATTCTCATGTGTGAAACCTGCAGACCCAGTTTCCCTGGCTTTTCCAGCTACACAACAACCAGTTCTGGGCACACAGCTGCTCTCCTGCTTACCCAGGAGTTGACAATGCAGCTATGCACAGTTTTTAAGACCCAAGTGTTTTCAAAACTCAGAAACTGTTACCAGTAGAACACAAAATAGTTGGGAAGCAGACCAACAGACTTAAAAAGGAAACAGAAATTCTTGATTTCTGACCTAGAAAGCAAGTCATGCAGCCCATTTCTTTCCCACTTTTCCATGCCTGGCAGGGGAATTGAAGACACATGGAGGAAGCAGACAACAGCCAGGCTTCTTAACTGCAGCTAGACCTGTAAAGAGTTTGTGTAAGATGCAGATTTTGTCAAACAAGCATTGATCCATCCAAATGACACCAAAAAACCCCCTACTTGTATCTTGAAACCCTTGGGAAAAGCTACAGCTGAAGTTCTTGTTGGTTTAATCATGCACATTATGATCAAACATCTTCAAAATTGCCATTGATTTTGAAAGGCTCACTTCAAAATGAGCATCCATTTTTTCAAATGGATAAAAAGATGCTCCATCAGTTTTTAAGACTGGCCCAAGGCTCGTGCATAGCCCTGGACATCAGATTTTGAAAATCAAAAAGCCTATGTGTATACCATTTGTTTATACAAATTATAAAAGACTGATGTGTACTTGATTAGGAAACGTTAATTTTCCAAAGATCCTAACAATACATTATTTTTAAAAAACTTCTCACTGGCAGTGAATGTAGGAAATGCCATTAGGACACCTTCCACCGTAAACAATGACAGCAGAAACATTTCCCTACACTGTTATTCAGCTCATTTGTTGAACGCAATCTTTTTTCCTTGCATTTTTGTTTTAATGTAGTTTGGTATGAACAAAGACACATTTCATGCTGGCTCACACAAATGAATATGTAATTGATTCCAGCAGTACTGAACCTCTTGCTTGCTGCCAAACATCAAGAATGTGACCCATTTCACTCTTATTCAGCTCCATGTGCACCAAAATAATTAATTTGTCAGAAAGTATATAAGCACGGGGATTACCTGATGCAACTCAACAATAACCAAGTGTAGCCTTTTTTCTACATGGGTTAAAAGTCAGTATGTGTCCTTTCAATCCCCAGAGAGAGCTACCATCCTCATCTGATTTTCCATTAATTAAAATTTTCATATGAAAATCTACATGTCTACATGAAAATGCCCCAAATTAATCTCTTTTATTCCAACCACCCACTGTGTCAGCAGTGATTTCTTCCTGAATCCCTTTCAGGCTGGAATATGGCAAGACTTACGTGATTTTTCTGCCTGGTATGCTCTGTGGCATAATCGGGTCTGCCAGTCTCATAGACAAATGCCAGTTGAAAAGCCATGGGACAGCCTTGAACAAAATGGCCAACATGGGAAAAAGGCCCTTTCCCCATCTTGTTTAGATCTTTGGTTACAGAGTAATAATCCTGTTTGTGTTCAGGAACCTTCCCTGAAACAGGGAGAAGCAGTCTGGCTTCCCAAGCCTCAGCTTGGGAATGGGTCAAAATGACCACTTTGGCTAAAAGCAAAAGTTCAGAGTTCAGTTCATGAACATTTCTTGCATATCAAGAGGAAAAGCACCAAGACAGGATTGGATTAAAGGAGACCATATGCAGAACTGGAAAAATAAAACCAACTTTCTCATAATATATAAGAAAGTCAATTTAATCTTAAAGCTAACAAAACCAGAGGCAATATTTATTAACCTAAATTAGGCTAGAGGCATCCCTGTCTCAACACACTGACAGGAGTTCTGTATCCCCTTCAGTGACAGAAACATCAAGTCATAACACTAGGTTGTTTTCAGTGGATTATGTTCAGTGTTTTCAGTGGATCAAAAAACAATACTAGCATGCATGTGGCAGTCTGCTGCTTCTCCCTTCAAGGCCAGGGAAAAATACCTTTCTATTTTACACCCACAGACGTGGTCTAGGGAAAAGAGTAACAGCCTGGGACTGTATTACCTTGTTACAGAAGCCCCTACAGAGAAGAAAAACATCTCTCACTGTAGAACCACAGTTCTCACTCACGCATCAGAAAAGTTCTTGCAGCCATACCTCCTGAAAGGGAAAATTTCCCAGGATGACAGAGTCAGTCTAAAAATTCCAGAAAAAACTGAAGGATGCCATTTTACCAGTAGAGCCTTATGGTCTAACTTCCCTTCTTGTAAGCAAAAGGAAAATCTGGGCCAAACAGCCTCTTTTATCAGGTCTAAAATCTCTCATTGCGACATTAGGATTCCATTAAACTACAACATTGTAGCACTTTACACAAAAAACTGCTCATCTGGGCTACCTCTTAAAGGCAGGCTCAAACTACATGCTTTGTGAGTTTCCTGATAAAAGCTCTGGAGAAAAGGACTAGCGATAGTAAACAACAATTCTGTATGACTAATCCAATATAATCCTATGCTGGGTAAAAAAGCCATCTGCACAGATTCTCACTGAAATGCACTTTAATAACAGCGCAGCAAGCCTCTAGCTGTCACACTGAGGAAACGCTCTTTCGCACTCAGTCTAATAATTGCAAAAGATTTCTTCCTTTTTCTTCTTTTTTTACCCCTCTGTTTTTATTAAAGCTGTTATACACTTGTTCTCCCATTCTGTTCCCTGTTAGGAGATCATCCATCAACCCCATGAAGTGACAAACGTCCATCAAACCTGTAAAGTGATAAATATCTACACTGGAAGGCATCTGAGGATTCCACGCTGGCAGCCAGGTAGCTACAGCGAGGTCACCTTCCCTCTGCAAAACTACAACCTATTTCATTGCATCACTGCAGCCCATGATTACTGTTGGAGTACAGAATGGCAAGTTGTCTGCTGAGGCAGAATTAAACCAATTCCAGCTGCAGCAGCTTCCCCAGAGAGTGACCCTGCGTTTTGCTCCGAGCAGACCGCAGTGGGGACCCCTGTGCAGCACAGGGCCGCGCGATGGACGCTGCACAGCAGCTTAGGACAGGAAGGGAAGGAGACTGCTACCCCCAGCTGAGCCACACCTAAGTCAATTAGGCCTTCACACCCTGAGAAAGAAGGAAATCCATGACTACTTCTCCTCTGAGGTCACAGAGAACAAGTTTTCCCCTCCACTGAGCATTCATTGTCTCAGGGAAGGAAGTCTGACACAAATCTGGCTGGGGCTCAGGAGGATTGAGGCAGACAAAGCACCCAAGAAACACTTGTATTTCAGGTTCATCAGCATGGGCCTATTCCAAGTGGACGAGATTAAACACGTGGCGTGTGTGTAGGTTACGAAAAGCATGTGAGAGGAACTGGCTAGCATTTGGGGTTATGAAAGATCAGAGGTTATGAAAGACCTTGGCAGTTTTGGAAGATGAGCCAAGAGTCTGATCCAGCGAGGCACAGAGCAGCCTCAACCAGCTTGGAGGTGAACGGACATTCAAAATCAACCAGCAGCTCACATGAGGAAGCTCACACTGCCTGGGCAGGTCTAGGCTAAGGAAGGTTTGAAAAAAAATTCAGGAAAGTATTAAATAAGCAGTTATCATGCACTAAGAGAATGATAAAGAGAAATGTTAGCATTTAAAGGCCTTACAGGAAGCTGTATTTTTTGCAAAGTATTTTGGAAGGTCTTAAAACACTAGCTGATTTTCTAGGAAATATTCTTTGCTGGCCTTCTAGCTGTATTTTAAATCTACCTGCACAAGCTACATAGCTACAGTGAATCTGTAAAAAACAAGGGCTCATTCAGATATTTTAGCCTCTCAAGTTCAGCATCTGGTGACCCTGTTATCACTATTCTTTCCACCAAAATGAAGAGAAGGTTGGAGAAACTCTACTGTCCAAATGCTTATTTTCCAGATATCACTTAGAAAGAGGACATACTCCTGCTGAGAAAAGTACTGAGGAGAGCACTTCTCGCTCTTTGCTACAGTACTTCTCTGTGATGTTGTGTTTAACTTTCTGTAGATACCTTCAGTGGGGATACTTGTGCATCCTCCCTACTGCATTGTAATTCACACTGCCTGCTTTCAAAACATGCATTAAACAGCCTTCCATATGCCCCTATGGCAGCCTAATAACAACAAATCTCCAGGCATTGAGGCAGACCCAAGGCATACAGGAAGAAACCATCTGAACTACATCAGAACAGGATCTAGCCCGTTTCAGCAATAGGTATAGACTTTTATTGTTGGTGAATTCAGTAGGTAAAATTTTGTAGTTCAAAGAAAAATACAGAAAACACTTCTGTCATGGTCTGAGATACTTACTAGAATGCAAAGCCATGATTAACTGTACATTTTCTTTTTCACCAAAGTTAAAGCTGCCTATACTACATCTCAGGAGTCCACAAATCTCACCAGGAAATACATTTACCCATCTGGCCCTGCAGAGAAACTCTCTAGGGAAGGTCCTGGGAATGCCTCATGCTATGGCAGCAATAAAAAGCACAAATTTCCAAAACCTAGAGGAAACTTAGAATCCAGACCAATTCTGTTCTGTACTAGTCCAAATTATACTGCATGTTTGTAGGAAACTAACATAAGAACAAAGCAGATGTGCATTTGAAGGAAACAAGTGACTTAGAACAATCAGTCAGCAGAATGATTAACAAACATTTGGTGAGGATTTATTCAACAAAATTTCATCATTTCATACTTCAACCAAATTTTACACTTTGTGTAGTAGTAGTTAATTCACCTTCCCAGCTTTTGTTACCATTTTTTTCTGATTCAAAATGGGGACTAAAAAATACTTCACTATGTAGATGGACAGCCTTGCTGTCTTTGTGACATCCACCGCCAGAGTGCAGCTTAGAAATTTAAATTTAATTTGTTACAGAAGCCCCTACAGAGAAGAATTTTGTTTAATTTTAAAAAGAGTCTCTTATTTTTGAGAACTGCCTGTGGCAAGAGTGTCCCTCTCATCTCAAAGTCATCAGTGTCCTACAAGCTACACAAGAAAAGAATATAGATCTAGATTTAGGGTCTGTTACGTTAAGTAGAATACCCAAGTCAATTTAATTTAGCCTAGTCTCTAGGAAATTAATTAATTTTGTGCTCAGAGATAGTAAGTGGTTATGTAATTTTCTTCATACAAATATGTTTGCCAATAAAGCGTCTCTATTCTAGCCCTGAAAATGAAACTCTCAACCACAAAGCAGGGGCTGAAAGACAATAACAAATTTCATACACTCTATGTACCTAATGCCTCTTTCAAAAAGCTACGCTGATGGACTCGGTCCCTGGGCTCTCTTTTTTCCCATTCAATGCCAAGTGTGCATCAGAACAAGTCATTTGGAAAAGCCTCACTCTGACAGATAAAGTGTGTGTTCCCAACACTCACTCGGTGTTTTAAGCACAACAGTCTGGCTGCTCTATTGCATAAGCATGCATTCATCCCGGGATGCCCTCCTTCTAAGAGGCGGATCCAGAATCGCTCAGTTCTGTTCCCTGCTCTGCCGGCATGGCAATTTGGCTTATACGGATTCTGGAATAGTGGGTTCTGAATTCTCCTTATCCTTGACAAATCCAAAATGACACAAGAAGCCAAGGGAAAAATAGAACGGGCTATGTATTTCTTAGCACACACTTCACCACCAGCTTTTCCCCCCGAAGCCCCGGTAACTCCGACAGCCGGACCCCCGTTCGGCGAGATGGCCCTGGGGACACGGGGGCACCGGAGCCCCGGAGGCGCCGCTTGGCCTGGGAGCGCGGCTGCTCGTCCTCGTTCTTGGGGGAACAGGAGCGCTCCAGCCCCAGCCCCAGCCTGGCGGTCCCGGCGCCATGTCAGGAGGGGCGGCCGGGGCACGGTCACGACGATGGCGGCGCGGCGTATCCTGCCCTCCGCATCCCGCATCCTGCCCGCCGCATCCTGCCCGCCGCATGTACCCAGCGCACCCGGCCCGCCGCATCCTGCCCTCTTGGCGCAGCCCCGGGGCTGCTCTCCGCGGTGCCCCCGCCTCTCCCGGCCCTCCTCCGCCCCCGGGGCTCACCTAAAGTCAGCGCCCAGCAGCCAGCCCGCCTTCCCCATTGACCGCGGCTGCCGCCTCTCTCCTCCCCGCTGCGCTGGGCGGGGCGCTGCCGGGGCGCGCAGTGACAGCGCCGGGCGGTGTGTGCGCCCAGGGCATCCTCCTCGGCGGGCGCTCCTGGGCGGGGAGCCGGGCCCCCCGATTCTCCCGGCGCGGTCTGAGGAAGGGCTGGTGCGCAGAACTGGGGAGGGGGAGGAGGGCGGCGGGGCTCGGCACCCGCTCAGCCCGGGCCGCCGGCGGAGCCCTCGGCCGCGGGAGGGATGGCGGCGGCGGGGCCCCAGACCTTGGGGGGGGACCCTGGCCTTGGGGGGCTCCTCCCTCGGGAGCCTCATCCCGCGGGGCCACTTCCCTCGAGGCCCCAGCCCGGGGAAGGGGGGGTCTAGCTCTTAGGGGTACTTCTCTCGGGGGCTGCATCCCCTCGGGGGGCCCCTTCCCTGGGAGGCCTCATCCCTCGGGCGTATCTCATCCCCTAGGGGGTTGCATCCTTCGGGACCAGCATTTGTTTTCCAGCATCCAGTGCCGAGAAAAATAACCATATCAAGGAGGTTTTCCCTTGTTAGATCTGTCAGAGTCTTCAGAGTGGCTGAAATTCACTTGCTAGGGACAAATAGCTGCGTGGCAAAGGTCTGTAATAGCTTGTTTCAAATCTGTGCTTTGACACAGCAGGTTAGTCATCTCAGGAAGCATCCTGACCCCACTCTGCAGCAGCAAAACTTTCACCAGGTCTAAGAGAGCCAAGTGGGATCAGCAGAGTGATTGAGAAACTGGGTAAAACACAAACCTCAGCAATGTATATTTCTCTTGTGCTTCCTTTCTGCTCTCTTTTGAAATGCACTTTGTACCTATACACTGTGATTTAAAAAGCCCCCTTTTCTATATCTTGAGTCCAAAACCCATAACTTTTCCTTAGTGTGTGTAATTAAACATATTTTGTCCTTAATAAAAAGCAACTACACACATGAACAGAATGCTAGAGGAGAGATGAACAGAATGCCAGAGGTGAGGAGGCTTGTTTTAATAATACAGAGACTAAATGGATAATCCACATCAGGATGACAGGTCATGCTCTCACAGACTCTCAAAACAGGAGTTTCTCCAGCATAGTCATTCTGCCAGCCATTTCACAAGAGAGACTCATGACTTGCTCAAACCTCCACACCTTATTTCTCAAAATACCAATTTGTGAAGACAGCTTTAAGCTTCCCCAATCATTTCACATGCTTAGAAAATCACAGCTGAGCACCTTTTCCTAGAAGTAAACATTTCAAAAGACTAATCCTTGAATCTGGAATCACAGTTTGCCATTGCTACCTTGCAAATGGCAGAAAATAGCTGATTCCTTGATAGGCTGAATTTAAACCAGCCAAGGATGTTTTTTAAATAGAACTTTGGAAGATGGATATTTTTCCAATTATTTTGTCATGCTAAGGAATCATTTTTATTACAAAAGGCACTGGAGATCCTTCTGGAAGAAAAGGTGCCAGTATGGCTCTGTCTTTTATTTAGGTGTCAATCTGCTTCCAGCTATTGCCAAAAGAAACTAGAGCTAAGGACACAAAGTGCAGTGTAACATGCGGTTGGTAGGACTGGATTTTTGTTGAAGATTGACTGATAAAAATGGGGGTTATTTTGATCACCAAAAGCAATCAATTCCACTAGTCAAGTTCATATTTTTCTTCTGCTTCTCTTCCCATCCCTCAGACCTTTCCACATTAACCTCCATCCCCAAATATCTCCTTGTACCTTCTGTCTCCCCAGATCAAATTCTGGTCTCCATCTCTGCATGAAACTTTGCTGCTTCAGCCTTACTTTTGTGCCCCCTTTCTCAGGACTGTGGCAGATTAGGAAGGGCTGGAATCTTTAGAAAATGTCTACAAGAGGCTTGGCCTGAAGAAAGACATGCCCTTTCAGATTTCTAGGAAGTTAACCAGTAATACAGTTTTCAGGTCTTTCCTTTTGGCTTACTTGATTTGTATTGCATTGTGTTTCATGACTATGGGTTTTTTTCTGCAGATAGGCATCTATACTCTGGAATAGTTTTTTTCTAAGCTTAAAAGGCCAATAAAGAAGTGATGCTTGAATATTTGTCTAAAGTGTTGTTGCTGGAGTAACCTCTATTAGTGGGTTAAAATCAGTGCTTTTCTTGCCCATCCTGTTTAGTTATTATTACTTTCATGAAGTATCACAGGCTCTCATTTAATATATATATGGCTGTTTCATAACGAGAATGGTCATGGTTTTGTAACATCTGTAACTGACCTGCTTTAAAATTCACTGTATAAAGGCACAAATGACTGCACTTTTTCAAACTTCTCTTCTGGTTTTTTTCTGTGAGTAAGCTGCTTACTCTATTCATGAGAGTACACCCATAGGTT
Organism: Anthoscopus minutus; assembly: GCA_013399455.1. NCBI lineage: Eukaryota > Metazoa > Chordata > Aves > Passeriformes > Paridae > Anthoscopus > Anthoscopus minutus. The sequence goes on from VWYI01047095.1 coordinate 12,425, forward strand.
TGATGTGACTTTTTGTTCAAGAAGAGCAGGCATGACCAATCTGTGCATCTTTGATGCTGTTAAGAGCACTCAGTAATATCTGCACAGTTCTCTCCAATTGCAGAATTGGAAGAACTTCACCAAAATGAGTAAATTTGCATCTAGGTAAGAATAAGAGCAAGCAACTGACACTAGGACACAGTATGCTGGAGTCCAAATGGTTGTTGTTTTTTTTTTCTTTTTGTTTTTCCTCTTTTTTTCTGGAAAATAATTTTATGAGGCATAAGAGACGTAGCAGAATACCACTAGGGAGAAAAAAAAAAAAGAGGACAAAATTTCCACTGGTATTCTAAAAAGCCAAGATTGTTTTTCCCTGATGTTTGCTCCCAGGGGAAATTTTTAGGTTATTTTCTCTGTGAAATGGACAGATGTTTTAGCAAACTAGATTGAAATTTTCTGACTTATTTGCAGGTACTCATGCTTTTTGTCTAGATGTTTATCAGTGAGCAAATATTTCAGGAGAGTATGCAAGCAAGAAAATCCATCTTAGATCTCCCAGAAGTATATGGTGAGTGCAAGCAGCACCATGAAATTAAATAGCTGACATGAACTACATGACATTACTGCAGGTGGCTCTCCTGGCAGGTATTTGGGGAAGAGGCATCTTGGCCCTCTGTCTTCTTCATTCTGCTTTGTTGGAATAAATTTCACAAAGGCATTTAAAAAGGAGGAGTCCAGGGCTCCTCCTGAGCCCTGCTCCGTGGGAGAGGAAGGAGGGAGCAGGGACAGCCTGGGTCTTGCTCTGTGATGTGGTCTCAATGTAATGATGTAAATGGCCCTCACTTTGCATAACCCCCCAGATGCTCCCAAGCAGGGTATTAGGATAAGATCTGCATTAGAGGAGAGGCAGCATGGGCTAAGAGTGTTAAATGGCTCTGCTCTAAATAACCATGCTCCCAAAAATCAGTTGCTTAGGAATTGCTGAAAAATCTCTATTCTAGGGACAAGCCCTAGTACAGGAATAAAGTCTAGTAAAATACATTTACAGCCAAATTACAGCATTTGATTGCCAATTTCATTATACAATGGAGGTAAGGTGCAATCAGCTGTTTCTATTTCATCATCCTGTAGTTCCTTTGGTTTCTGTTTGCCTGCTGTCTGTAACCTAGAGTGAGACTTTTATGGAGCTCCATGTCCATCTAGAAAGACCAGACAATTGCAGCATCCATAAGGTATCCACAACCTTATTGTAAGGCTTCTGCAAGGAGAGGAGTTGAGTGATACTCCTGAAGTATTCTAAGGCAGCAGGCTCTAACACTCCTTTGTAGGCGGGTGATTTTTAGGGATTTTTCAACATAAATTGAATTCTACACTGCTCTGAGCTGTTTGATCATTTTCCAAAGAATAAAAGTTTTTCATCAGTTATGCAGGAAATGTGATCCTTGTATGGGGCTGCTCTGGCTTGGATTGCATACCTGTACAAGCTGGAGCAAATGCATGGGAGTCCCTTTTGTCCAGCCCCTTGTAAACAGCAGAGAATTGGCAGAATCAGAGCCATCCATCCTGCATGCTGTGGGTGAGCCTCCACAGATGTGGTGCCCATTTGTGGCTGATGACCTCAGCCCAGCATCATGACTTCTCTCTCTCCTCCTCTCCTCTTGACATATCACTTGCACAGGAGGTGGGGAGAAGCAGCTCACTGCAGGGCTGGCAAATGCTAAATGTGTGTTGTGGCTCCTCGGCATGGGCCCACAGAGGAGATGGGTGAGAGCACCATCAGCCACCACTTCATAGTGCAGGCACACCCTTGGCTACTCCCACCTCCAAACAGGCTGGAGCCTCATGCTGGCCACCAGAGAAACAGACCAATTTAAAGTTAAAAATCGTCATGAGCATCTGGGTAAAGGATCAGAAATGAAAAAAAATATTAAATTTGAAGCTGGGATGTGCAAATGGTTGTACTCAAACCAGAGAGATCAAGTGCCAGAGCCTGCAATGAAATCAGCTGATTGCAGAGCACATCCACAGGAATGAGGTTTCATCTCTGATTTTTGTTTTGCAGCAAGGCTCAGGTATGATCTCACTGCCTTGCTGAGCAGTGGCACTGATTTGAATGGCTCCAAAAATCTCAGTCTACTATGCATTAAAACTGAATAGAAGTCAAGAGCATGGCATTACTAAGAAGAAATTAAAATCTTCTCTGTGAGAAGGAGGACATTCCTCATCTATTTCACTGTGAAGTTCCAAGCAGTAAAGACAATAGGAAAGTAAAGAACGGCAAATAAAATGAAAGATATCAGCATAGCAGTTTTTTTAGAATACACAACTGAGAGTGGTTGGAATGTTTTGGATTTTGCTTTGGGCTGAAGAGGCACCCAGGGGCCTTGCAGGAGTTACACTTTTATGCTTCTATTGTAAATCCTTCAAGACAACCACACAGGGCATAGAGAGGAGTAAAAAGATAAGATATGGTTAATATTTTGATATACAGTAATGAGCTTTAGCAAGACCTCAAACTGAAAAGTACTACATGCCCTCACAGGCTCAGTCAATAGGCACAACTGATGTTTTACAGCTCACAGAGCAGAAACTTTAGTCCAGATACCTTCTGTACTAAGGCAAAAATCGGCCATATCCATTACTTGTCAGAACAATTAGCACACCCTACAAATACAGTATTTTATACTATGAAAATCAAGAGTTGAGATGACATTTGGGAGTTTCTGTTTCCCTTTCCCACACATAATGCAGCAGAACTGCATTTCTGTGGTCATCAAGTATTTCTCAATGGTTTTAATATACTTTGATCAATGGAAATTTAGTTAGGCAATTAAAACATATAAATTTTAGACATAACTTGGAATATTGATCTTGTTGCTGCTGGGTTTTAATACAATAATTCTAAACAAATTTGTGATTAATTTTTGCTTTCCTTTGTTTTGTTTTGTTGTTTTTTTAAATTCAAATAATTTATCATATTCACTGATTAAAAAATAAACTTTTGCACCCTGTCCCTTTATTTTTCTTTGTACTGAAGAAGTGGAAAAAAAAAACCAGAAGAGAAAGAAAATGGGAAAAATGTGGGAAAGCTTTCATTAAGTGTTTTCCCATATGTGCATTTGTACTTGAGTTTGTAACAGTAGTACCCTGGAGAATCAGATAAAGACATTTCCAGAAAAGAGTCTTGGATTAAATCGTTGGTTTCATATATAGGGAAGGCTTCAGTTTTTGTTCTTGTTGAATACATGGCAATTATTTGGGAACCAGAAAGTGGTCAGCATTTTAAGTTCCAAAAACCCACAAAAAACGCCGAAAAAACCATGTCTTTGTTGGCAAAATGGAAACCGATTATGTTTGCCTAAAAAAAAAAACAAAGAAGAAAGAAAAAGGGCTTATCCTGTGTATACTTTTGGTAATTTTCTAAATTATGATTGCCATCATCCTTTTATTCTTTTAGTTGCATCCTTTAATCAATCTTTTTCTAACTGTCAAGAGAGGTTTTTGCAGAGTGATTCAAAATGGCATGTTCCCAAAGAATAGTCATTAGCTCAGAAGGATTTTTTGTCAAAAAATTAGAACAGCCTCTGGTAGAATTAGGCCTACAGCTGTTTTTCAGGATTAGCTATATTTTTTTCAGTGAAGATGTTATTTTAGTATGCACAGGCTGAATGCCCAACAAATCTGATTTATTAACTTATGTTTCAGATTATTAGGAAAGCTCTAACAGAGGAAAAACAAGTGTCCACAAAGACATCTGCAGCAGATCTTGTGACAGAAACTGATCATTTTGTGGAAAATTTAATTATTTCTGTTCTGAAAGAGAAGTTTCCCTCCCACAGGTGAGTGCCTGTAGAAACTATCAGTGACCTTTTTTTGTCCTTTATATGCTGCATATCTGACTGGTATTTAAAGAGAACTTTAAAAGTCTGTGTATCTTATGGCTCTGTATCTTTATTATATATTAACCTATTGCTGTTGGACACTTTCATATTTTTTTAAAAGTACAATTTTCTTATGCTTAGTACTTTATATTTTCTATGTTTCTTGATATATATCTTTAATAGCAGTGTTTCCCCTGTAGGGATATCATGGATGAAGGTTTCATGTGGATCTCCATGATGTTCAGAATACTGGTCTGTTGCCTACTGCATAAGAATTATGCTAAGGCTATCTACAAAAATAAAGCAGAAATATATACTAGCAAAGGTCCCACCCTGCTGACCTTTCCTATTGCCATCACACATATACATTTGCCAGATCAGCAGAGGTAAAACTGTGTTTAATGACATTTACCTTGTGTTCTGTAGTGAGAAGATCAGTGAGAAGCAAGGGTGTTTGTCATCATCACCATCATTTGATGCCTACTCATAACAGGCTATAAATTACTACATGGAGTGCAAACACCAGGTTTTAAAAGTAGAATCAGGTTGTTGATTCCTCATGAATTATTGTGGTCAACTTGAAAATAATAACATGCAGCTCATGCAGATTAGAGAGAGGGTTTTTATTAGTTGCCAGGTTTGGTTTGATGCAGAGACTGCCATTGATTTCTACATTTGACTGCAGTGGATAAAATTCATTTTCCTGCAGAGCCAGTGCAGCATATCCCTTAAATAGTGTCTGACTCCCATCCAGCTGTGGGCATCTCTGGTGAGAATGAGCCTTGCATTTTAGCACTGTGCAGAAATTAACAAAGAGGAAAATCTGAAGGGCTCAGCTACTAATCTGATTGTGATGCTGCTGGCCAAAAAAACAACACTGTAAGAAGGAGCAGCAAGCATATTTTATACTAAATATGGCTTTCTAAATACATGCTGTATGTGATGGCATATTGTACAGCATAATGTGTGGTTCGTGGCTGCAATTCTCAAGAGAATGCCAGGCTTTACAAGCCTATTATTTGTGTAATATTCCTTCTACTATTGCTGGTTGTGCTCTTCTCTCATCTCCACTCTTACATTAGTTTTTTTTCCTTGAGCAGTCTGGCAGAGAACAAAAAACCTACACATTTCCCATAAAATGTGAATCACCAGACACACTCAGAATGGGAAAAAAAGTTGTAAGGTCAATATAGGCCTAGGAACTGAAAAGCCCCAGATTTTATCAACTCCATCCAGTTAACTTCTGGCTTTTTAAGTAAATGAAGGAACTGCCATTTCTTCAAGACAATTTTATTTTGTTGATAGTGGTTGTTGGGTTTGCTTAGAATTTGTTCAGGTAATTAATACATTTAGATGAGACAATAGATTAAGTTTTACTACACTAGATTAGAACACGCAATAAGAAGTCTACAATAGCAGTCAGGGGTTAAACTAAAGCACAACAAAAATATTAAAAGATCATTTATATTGTAGTCAGTCTTTCCCCTAACCTGGCTGTTAAAAGCAGCACTGAAGATTTCTGTTCTTTTTCTTCTAAATCATTTTGATTCTTAAGCCCTCTAAATAAAAAATTGATTTTTAGGTGTTAGAAAAATTAAAAAGAATCTTATTAGAATCTGCCATTTGCACTGAGGCACTTATGAGTCTTGAGATACTGGAAATGTACTCAGAAGTAAAGAGAAATACTAGGAAAATCCATTCAAAAAGTAATTCTGTCCTATGTTTCTTTTTTATTTTCTCTTCTTGGTTAAGTGGTATGTATCATCTGCAGTCACACTTCACTCAAGTTGTTGCTCACTTTTTAGTGCTCTGATGTGCCCCCAGTCTTTTCTAAAGGATATTTTTTCAGACAGATCCAAGGGTCATGGGTAGGCACAGCCAGCCAGACTACCAGGGGCTACTGGTTGCAAAAGGCTATCCCAACATTTACCCATGCTTTTATTACTCAAGCTGCCATCTTTTTATTGCTTGTGGCCTTAATTCTGTCAACATTAAAATCAGGACACAGGAGTTTAAGAGGGTGACATCCAGCTCTGGCTTCCCATCATTCTGTCCTCAAATCCCCATATGGGGATAGGTGAGGGACAACCCTAGATTGAGTCTCCTGTGCTCAACTGGATATAATTCCTGCTGCAGATTATGGTAGGTACATCTTCTCTGCTGTTCCTGCAATGAATTTCAGAGTGGCTCCATGGTGTGAACAGATGTAGTCTGAGGCTTGGCTCAAATTACTAGACTCACTTTCAGTGGGAGTAAGCTGTGATCCAGATTTGAACAGAGGTCAGTGGAGCTGGCAGGCTGGCATATTAAACTGACTATTTTAATAAGTTCTCAAGCTCCCAGTCTCAAGTTCTCCCAGTTCTCAAGCTGTTCCTGGAATTTACTCCAGTACTTCAGTGTTTTGCTTAGTTTGCAGGTTTTTACAGGATATAGAGTAAGATATTTCAAGTGACCTTGCAGGACTCTCACATTTCCCAGTGTTGTATAGCAGCAAGGGTTTTTTTTGCTACCCATTAGCCCAGATATCATAAAACATACACTAGTTTGTTTCACATCCATTTTGGAAAAATTACTCTTGAGCGTGAAGATTTTCTCTGTGGCACTGCTGTGCCCCAGCTCCAGGTTAGCATTTCTGAGCTCAGGGACTGCACCATCACACTCCCACTGTAAGGGAAAGGCAAGAGACTGGCTCATGATACTTGAGGGCAAATCATCTTAAATCACAGAAATACTCCTGTCTTTAATGTGGTTCTCATTTCACCTTCCTTTGACTGGCAAGACAGCAGCTGTGGTTCAACCTCCAGCTGGGGGAGCTGGCAGAGGGTTGAAGCAGAGGTATAATTTATGTGGAATATGGATAATCTGAGGTGGGATGTAAGGTCCTCCACGTACAAGATGAATCTCCTCTGCATCCAGCAGCACAGATAAGACATGGTTGGGTTTGGACACTGGTTACAGGATTTGTAAAGGCAAAAGTCAGGTGATACAGCACCAACAAGATAAAATAATGGATTATTAAGAGCAAGGAGCCTGCAAAGTGTTATGTTAAACTGAGTGTTTCAAACACTTGTTCAAGTCTTTCTTGTTTCTCAGTTGTGCACTAGCACTTTGTCCTTCAGTTGTTTCATTTAATGGAGATGAAAATAGTAACAAACACTTCCTAATTCCCTCTTTGTACCAGCTGTGAGTCTATAATGCCATCAAAATAGTCTGTTTCTATTTAGGTTGAGTCAGAGTAGCATTTGGAAAATTCAAGAAGTCTCCTCCTGTGCTGTCAGCAGAACATTTTAAACTCATGGCTTCAAGTGGTATCTGGAATCACGGGGTACAGCTTGAAGACACAAAATAAAATAGCTGCTACTCTACTCCTAGGGAGGGACTCTTTTGCAAAAGACATTTTCTCTTTATTTTATCCTTTTATTTTTCTCTTTGTGAGAGAAGATTTTTGTCTTCAAGTATTTGCAGAAACTCTGAATACCACTACCAGCTGTTCAAATGTGAAACCACCAGCAAGATTCAGTAATAACAGTTGGATTCTACTCCTTCTGTACATGTAGAGCATCATGAAAATCTGTGAGAGTAGCACCTGCACATCTCTTACAGAAAGAGACCTTGGGCAGTTTATGGGAAAGCAGGGATAATTAAGGTCGACAGGAAATATGCCAGAACTGGATGTTCGTTTCCCAGGGAAAAAGAAGGAAAAAACTACTAAAAGAAACTGGGACAGAACAACACAAGAGAAGATGATCTCAGATTTCATTTTGTGCCTTGTGCATTCAAACAACAAACAAACAAAAAATAATTTGTTGATTTTTTTTCTGGGTCATGAGAAAAAGAAAGTCCTGCTTTGTAAACCTTTTAATTTCCTGAGTCAAATTGCTGTAAAAAATACAAATATGAGCAAGATTGTGTATTTTCTAAGAGCATATTATTTCCTTCTGACTGAATTCGACTGCAGAAGAGAAGCAGGTACAGTTTGCAGTTTATATTAATTACTGCAAGAGACAGACCTAACCCATAAAATTATATTCAGCATAAAATAATCTTTTCCCTAAGTTCCAAGGATGCCAGTTCAGATTCATTTCTGCATTCCTTCTCATGGCTTCCTTAATGGTATACTGGGGAAGTGTACATAAATAGAGTTCTTTTTTTGCCATGTAAAATAGTATGCTGTAGATGCAAGAACTCTCCCTCAAAGTCTCTATGAAAGTTACCAATTCCTAAATTTAAAAAGCAGTATGTGTGTTTACATTTGTACAAGAATATTTTATTGAGAGAGGGAGAAGTTCAAAAACAAGAATGATGGGGTTGTACTTTCCAAGTCCTATATCTAAGCTAATGTTCTGGGATACTTGTTTTACCCTTGCACCCAATGCAGGTTCATTGCAGAAGAATCCACTGCTGCAGGTTCAAAATGTATCCTGACCGACAGTCCGACCTGGATAATTGACCCTGTTGATGGAACGTGCAACTTTGTGCACAGGTGAGCAGCCAGCAGCCTGGGAAAACGCATCAAAACCCAAAATGTCTCACAGGTCCTCCCTTCCTCCTGAGGGTGTTTTTCCCTGGTGGGTTTGCTCCTTTGACTCACACACAGGAGCCACCCCTTTACCTGTAGGCACCTGGCGTGGTGTGTGTGGGGGAGGCTGTGTTTGTGCCGTTATCTCAGGGTGAGCTGGAGTTTCTGCCTCATGCCCTTGGCTCCCAGCCCTCGGCTCACTCACAAGCACGGCACCTTGACTGCAGGCGCCACAGGAACAAGGCTGTGCTGTGAGGGCGCTTGGCCCAGCGCCTCGTGCGGGATTTACACCTTCCTGCCAGGAGAGCTGTGCGCTCCCCTTCGCACACAGGCGCTCCGTTCTTCCTGGGAAGCGCAGCCGCTGCCTGTGCGTGGGGCAGCGCTGAAAGCTGAGCTGTATGGAGACACTGGCGCTGAAATCTTAAAGCACCTCCGCAGAATGGAATCACGGCGTGCAAAAAAAAAATTTTTTTTGCATTTTTTGCTGCAAAAATTAACTTTAAATTCACCATTCGAGTGTTAGGAGTTGTAAACTAATGGCTGTTTGTAATATTGCTGCTTGGAAACCCTGCCTTATAGGTTAGTGGCTTAAAATAACTACAGCTTTCATAAAATAAAAAAAAAAAAATTCCTTGACTTTTGGTGCAATTACACAGAATTCCAGGGGAGATGGAGGGTGTCAGGTGGTGATGTTTCGTGCAGTTAATGAAATTTCCTCTTTCTAGCAATATTTTTGGGATTTTCAAAGTCCTTTTTGTAATGTATTTTTAAGAAATGAATTTATTTCATAATTTAAAGTGTAATAATCATACAATAGTCAAAAGGACCAAATTAAAATCAGGGTCATCACTTTGAAAAAGAAGAGCATAGAGGAACTGGTTTCTTTTTATGTTGGTGCCAGCAGCAAGGTATTTCCATGCTATTTAATTGCTATCTCAAATGTATAGCTTGAACAAAATGTGTTTTTAAAAGCAATGACTTGTTATAACATTAGTGGTTTTGTACTGGATAATACAATTACACTAAAGCAAAAACAGCCCTTAAATATACTACAAGTTGTGTAAAAATTGTGATGTTTTCATGAGTTTATTTCTTGCCTTCTCCAATATTTACTTAAATTTTAAAAGGAATTGACAAAGTTAAAGAGGCTGACAAAGGAGAAATAGTATAATGTCAAGTGCATTTTGACAAGTAAAGTCACAGAGCTCCATATGGGGTTTTGTTGCCTAAATGGATTGCATAAGGAGTAAGTTGAGAGGTTTTTCATCAGTACTACTTCTTTTCTTATTTTTCACAGATTTCCAACAGTAGCAGTGAGCATTGGATTTGCTGTTAACAAAGAGGTATGAAGTATGTTCTTTAAGATGGGCACCTGAAAGTTGGCTAGAAGTCTCAAAACCATGTAGGAACATTAAATAATTTTTTTTTAAATCAGTCATTACTCAGGTTTTCCTATGCTTTTTAAATGCATCTGATCATACTTTACTCCAAAATTATAGTCCTGTAAAACTTACTTATGCAAACTGGCAATTAAAAAAGAATTCTATGAATTATTATAAGTATTATGGGATTTATTTGGAGAAAAAGGAGGTACTAGTGTGAGCAAGGTTTAGTTAGACAAAACCATAATAAGTTCAATTTAGTGCTGCCTCTTCATAATTTAAACATATCCCAGTGTTCTTGTGTTACTATTATAATCTTTCCTGCTAGCAGTGTCTGTGAAAGCTAACTCCTACTAGGAGTCAATGTAGAACTGATTTTATGAAGAGTGCAAAATTATGGGCCTAGTTCATTCAATCTGCATTTTTATTTTTCTTAACGTAGTAAAATAGCTATATTTACAACATGAGAGCTTGATTATGGTGAGGGTGGGAAGGTACCTAGCCTTCCAATGTGCCATTTTGAGTTTCCTAGCTATACCCATTTATGCTAGTGCTTTTTCTCCAGACATTGCTGGTTTACAGTTTGATACATATCTATGAAATAACTAGTTGCTCAAGTTGCCAATGAAAGTGCCTCTTTCAACCTAACTCCACAATCTTAAATATATATATATAGCTTTAAGCAAACCCAGCAAGAATTCTGTAACAACCAAGTTTTCAGATGTGCTAGTACCTCTAACTGATTTAAACAGAATAATGTTGTGTACTTGTCTGGTTAGACTTTTCTACTGCAGAGAAACACTTCCATGCTTTTCTGAAATTTATTCATTGCCAAAGGTGCTTTTGAACACTATATTTTATTACCAGACTGCTTTCTCTAATATTTATGTTTTCTTGAACACCATCATGATTTTGATGCTGCATATTTTGGGTTATGTAAACTAAACAAAGCTGAAACAAAAGCAAAGAATGATGCTAAATCTCCCTCAGTTAAACAAATAGGACAAGCAGTAAAAGGAATAAACTGAAAAGGAGCCAAAGTACACACAAGGGAACTGGCCTGATTATAAGCCTTAAAGAAATTCCTTCAGATGTCTTTAGGGAAAGAGTCTATTAATAGTGTGTTCCTCAAAAAAAACCCCTTGGTTTAGATGGGACCTCAGGGTAGGGAGCCAGGACAGTCTATTCCCTTTGAATTGTCTCTATTGAACACCAAGTGCAGCAGTAAAAGATTCAAAGTCTAAAACATCTGAGATGTTTTCTTGTCCTTGGGGCCAACTTCTGACACCTCAGGCAAGTCACTTAATTTTTGTGTGCCCCTAAATTAAATAATGCTAATATTACTCATCTAGGAGCAATTTTCATCTTCCTGCCTTGAAGTTTGTAAAGTGGTTTAAAGTCTTCTGGTGGAGCCTATTAAATTAATAGAAATTATAAATAACAAGGGTCTAATTCTGACCCTCTCTTCACTGGTAAACAGAATCTCCCACAAAAATTCCAGTGTTGCACTTTCTTGAGCTTTCATTGAGGATATTTCTGTTCAAGCTCCTTCTCTTGGAGTCCGGTGACTTCAAGAGATCCTCACAAAAGGATTTTGCAGAGAAAGATTTGAACAAGTGACTAGAGTATACTGCTTTGATTGGAAAGGCAGGCAAATTCAATGTACCATGAAAGCTGAGGTGCCTACAAAGGCCACCACTGTTAATTAAGAGTGTGTCATGACTCCTGAGTTTGGATGCCTGACTGATCCTGGGGCCACAAATCTTTGTGGTCCAGCCAAAGTCAGTGCTTCAAGGAGTAACTGCTCACCAGTGAAAGCGAAGCATTCAGAGTCTTGCCTCAGAGGTCTTGCGTATTTTCAATAAAAACATTTCAATTGCCTTTGAAAACAGCTCAGTGTTTAATCCATTCTAATGTGAACAGAAACAAACTGCAAGTAAGAATTTAAAGGATCAGGAACACATTGCTTAAACTTCTTTTTATAAACTGAATTTTATATGACCTATATCTCAATATCACAGTAATAGTAAAATTATTCCAGTTTTTTAGCATCAGTGTAATCTTTATTATGTGTACCAATTAAAATATTGCTGATCTTTTTGCCATTAGTAGTTGTTTATATTTATGATGAGTAATTTGAGTTGCATTCATTTCTTTCCTTTTCAAAATCTTAAAGCTTGAATTTGGTGTAATTTACCACTGCACTGAAGAACGATTATACACTGGTAGAAGAGGTCAAGGGGCATTTTGTAATGACAAAAGGCTTCAGGTATCAAAAGAGACAGGTTGGTCTAGATTTTGTTAGAACTCTAAAAGGAATATATTAATTTTGTTTCAGAGTTGTTGCAAATCATCATTAGGATAATGAACATCATTATCCTGATGGAAAGTATTTCACCTGCATGATAATTTTGTTGTTTTGTGTTTGTTTTTTCTCAAAAATCACTTTCCTCCTTTTCTTTTTAAAATATACATCTGAATATGAACTATTTAAATAATCCTAAATTATTTTGCTTCACAACCGTTGTTTAAAATAAGGAAGAATCTGTAGATTCACCAGTTTCATTCCAGCTGAGCACTGGCATAACTTTTTATAAGAAAGATGCAATGGGAATGGTGAATTGAATTCAGAGTATTATTGTGGCTGCTATTCACTTCTTTTCCAATGAACTTGTATGTCACAGAGTGTCTGATGTCTGTAGGCAAATGTGCTAAGTGTGAATTAAAGGGTGCATGCTTCATTAGGGGTTCTTTAGCAGCTTGCTCTGGTGTGTGAGGTATGTTTCCATGTACAAATAGCCAGCAACATTTTGCCAACACTTGAATGGAATTCTTTTATCGGTTAACCAAGTCATAGATCTGTCTGTTTACCTAATGATTATCGACAACAATAATTTGGTATTATTTAGAGAAGTTTTCTGCTAGTTAGTCAAAATGCAGAGGAGAGCATACACTCTGTTGTAATTGGAAGCAGACATATGCCAGAAATGTGTGCCACTACACGCATGAGGTGGTAAAAATTTCACCCCAAAGAGAGCTTTAATGAGCTCAAAACACAGTAAATTCAAGAAGTTTGACATACAGCTTTCCTTAGTGCCTGAAGCAGACTCTGCATCAAAATTTCACCTGAAATTTGGGGAATTTGGCTATTCATCAAAGGTCATAGCGATCTGGGATCTACATATTTGAAAAGGCAGATTGTAAAGTCATTGTAAATCTTAAATCCCTGATTTTAATCACTGATTATGTATCACATTTTTATCAGTGTTCAAATATGTCATATTCCAAAAAAGCCCCTACTGGCAGAGGCTATTAGGAAGACCTAGGGGAATTCCCAGTTGGGCTGCATGAACCACTGTGGAAATGACTTCACATGCTTTTGCAGTCAGAGTTCTGGTTTCCAGCTGAGCAATGAAGAAATTTGGCATATGTCACTTCTGTCTTACTTTCTCTAGACATCCAGTCTATGTGGGTGTCTAGAATACAGCAAGGGAAGCAGACCTTCCACCCTTCCAAATGCTTTGAAATTTTCTTTTGTTTTGAGATACATCATTTTGTGGTGGGAAATTTTCTCCAGTGAAGCTGGATCTGCTTTAATCCCATTTCTACTGATATTATAAGTGTTTTAAATTACAGTTACTCTGTAAAGGCTGTGGCTTCAGTGAAATAAACCAACCCTGGAAGAGAGACTTGTGTTTCCCTCTACCTGACACTGGAACTGAAGGGGCCATGATATGTTTGAGATCTAAGCTGTCATGTCACTTGCTGCCATTTGTTTTCAGGAAATGTGATTGTTGTATGATGTAGATCTACACTTATACATTCATTGTTCAGATTTAATCATCTGAAATCACAGCCCAGGCAAGCACTGTTCTTTTGTCAACACCCTGTTTTGTAGAGATTTGGTATGGGATTCCACATGGGAGTTATGATACACTTAAATGAAGGATCCATCTTCCCTGTTATCTTGAGTGATACTTTCTTCTCATGCTTAGAGTCATGTTAGGCCTTACATGTGCTAGTACTGTAAATGTATTTCCTGTTTTTAGTCTTCTGTAGTCAACAGAACTGATCTTTTCCTCATAACTTTATCCATATTACGGTTCAACCTTTTCTACCAAGCCTGCCTTTTTTTTTTTTTTGAGGAACAGTCATCAAGTTTTATCTCATATCTTGAATTCCTGAAATCTCATAGAGTCTTGTGATCAGTCAGCTCCTTATTTTAAGCAGAGACCCCCCCACCTTAGTTGCCTTAGTCTGTTCATCCAATTTCCAGCTGTAGCCTTGAGGAAAATTGAATAGATCTGTCTATGCATTAGAAATATTTTTCGTAACTCAAAGTAATAACTGTCTCAGTCACAACCTATGACTGGCATGCTTGGTACCTTTCAGCAATGAGATGGACATTAAATGTTCTCTGATTATAAGTTGGGTCTGTTATAGAAAATAATCTTAAGGCAGGTTGCATTCACCATCCAGAATTTTTAGTAGTGGCTACACAACAAATACCTTATAGTGTGCCTGAATTGGTGTTTTGCTGTTTTAACACAGTAATTTAAAAGCAGCAGTTGAATCTATGTTCCTAGAGTTATTATTTGTGACACACTGTAATTTTTAATCTAATTAATAATGCCTGTTACTCACCAACCATTTTACCACATTGCTTGAATCCATAAGGTTCATCTGCAATACTAAATTCTTTGGTAGCCTGTTTAATTAAGTGGTGCCTCACTCCAGCCTAATTTGCTTTTGAAAACCTTCTCTCTCCTTGTGCAGAGAACTTTCAGTTTATGCAGGTAGCTGTAAGAACCAGGTAGAGGTTGCCTACCTGAATGAATGCCTCACCTTTAGCCCAGGGTAGGAGGTGATGCCTGCAATTGGGCCCAGCCCAGTCAGTGAGTTCTCAACCACTAAACCTTTGAGTTTTGTCATCCTTTCAACACCTCCGAGTTCAGCTGGCACAGCAGGAGCAGGGACACTTGGAATTTGATCAACCATCTCCACCTACATTGGCACACACTTGTTATAGCCTGGCAGTATTCAGATCTCACATGAGGACTGCTTCAACACCTCTCAAGTCACTGTGAGTCTCTCCTTTGACTCTACACAAGGCTGGTATCTCTGTCTGCTCTAGGACACCATTGCTTTTGCTGAACACAAGACAAATAGAACGTTGACAGATAATGATTAAAAATACTGCTTTGTCTTAAGAAGAGGTTTTTTTCTGTCATAAGGTATCTTCACTCTTTGAAATGCCAGAATGAGCTATTGCTAGGTGACAGGTGATTTAGAGAAAATCTTTTCTTTCCTTTTACTGGGTTCCCAAATGTTTATAATTGGTTAACAAATTACATTAAAATTCCCTGTTCAAGAACATCCTGTTTTCAAATATCAATAGATTAACATCATTAGCAGTTGCTAGATTACTGTATTATTTTTAGTTGACTGCTAATATTAGTGAATTTGCCAAAAGGTGACTGGTCAATGAAATAAAATAATCTATGGAAAGAGAAGGAATGTAATAATGCATTCTTGGTTTTAATCCTCCTGATTTGGTTTTTCTTTTAAGTGTGTTTAGACCAGACCATTTGATAGGAGAAGCCTAGTCTTGAATTTCTATGCAAAGTTGTCACTTTATGAGTTAAGTTTGGGGTGGAAAAAGGGACATGAAAATTATTTTTGTGTGAAAAGTCCATTAGTGTTTAATTTAAAAACAAATTTATGGAACCTACCTGGAAGCTGTTGTATTAATGGAAATATCTTCCTACCATTGCAGATATCTCGAAGGCCTTAATTTTAACAGAAATTGGTCCAAAACGTGACCCTGCAACTTTGAAATTGTTCCTTGGTAACATTGAGAGATTGCTCAAGGCCCAAGCACATGGGTAAGATGTTTTACAGCGTATGTCTCACGTTTCTGACCAAAAAGTCATTTTAAAAAGTAATTAAAAAAAAAAAAGAAGACTGAAACACGTGTGTTGTACACATAGGCTGAAGTCAAAAGCATCTTCTTCTTTGTGTTGCTGTGGGGTGTAGGGTCCGTGTCATTGGGAGCTCGACGCTGGCCCTGTGCCACTTGGCGTCCGGCGCTGCAGACGCCTATTACCAGTTTGGGTTGCACTGCTGGGACCTGGCAGCAGCCACTGTCATCATCAGAGAGGCAGGTGGCACTGTGATAGACACTTCAGGTGAGCAAAATGCCCTTGCTTTATCATTGACTGTTGGGGGACTGAGTGAGTGGCTGCCCCGGGGCATGTCAGTCCAGTGCCGCCCCTGTGGCTCTACCTCATCTCTAGCAATATCCTGTGGAAAGGTCTGTACTCTCCGCTAGGCTCGGGCTGGTTATTCAGAACACACTGATGTAATTCCAGCATGGGGTTTCATCACATCAGAGGTCTTCTGAGTCACTGCATTTTCATGACTTTGAGTAATTCCCTTAAAACCTTGTATTTACAGTAAGGTAAATATTGACAGGTACACTTAGATGCTTCAGTTAGATTTCAACAGAGACATCCTCCCGAGAAAGGAGGGCTCTGAGGTACCAGTTTGGACATATATTCCTAGAAACTACTCAGAGAGAGTAAAGGGCAGTACAGTCTCCAGATTATTACTTAGTTAATTTAGATGGTACACATCTCAGAGTAGTGGTTTACTGTTGATCAGTACCTGGATACTGTGGAAAGATCTGGTGGATTAAGAAGTGTATGCTGAACGAACTATTTTCTGCCCCATTGCTAGAAGAGGGGAATATTGCATTTATTTATTGCATTTATTGTTGTCTACTGAACAAATCTAGGCATTCACTGCTCCTCTTGCATACTTTGGCTCTGTATCTAGAATTCTATAAAATATTTTTTTGCTGGAGATTTCCAGGTAGGAGTTGTTGAATTAGGTTGTCTTTCCCACCCCAAAAGGAGCTAGATATGAAGTTGTTTCTGTGTTTCTGACCCTTATCTGATAACAGCATGGCTTATATTTAAGACACTTCTCATTAATCCTCTTGTCCTCAGGGGGACCTCTGGATCTTATGTCCTGCCGAGTGATTGCTGCAGGCACGAGAGAGATGGCCATGTTCATAGCTCAGGAAATACAAACTATTCACTACCAACGGGACGACGAGAATTAAATACTCATTGTGCGGAGTGTGCCCTCCTGAACCATGTAACGTTTGCAAGATGGGTGGCTTGGAAGGGTATGTGATTTCAGCAGGATGATTTCTGTGGAGATTTTCTGTGTCAAATATTTTTTATAAATTTGTTACCATGTGGGAAGGTGTAGGGAGATTTTTAGACCTCTGAGAACCATGTTTCCTTTTTAATATGTATCTCTTTCAGCAGTATCTTTTTTATAAGATAGAATATTTTACTTGTAGCAAATTAGTCTCAAAATTAAGTTGTAATTTCATATCTGTGGGGCTGATATTTAGTCTTTTGTAACACGCAGCTTAAAAAAACGGAACTTTATTTTTACAGATGCAGATCTCAGGTAAATGAGCTTTAGGAGTGTAGTAAAGGAGGAGTAGTTGAGATGTGTGCCTATAATAATACCCTTGTTCCACAATACTTAAGAATGCAATAAAAATGGCATTGTTGTTTCCTGACAACGTCATAGCTCTGTATCCATATATGTACATGTCTGTGTGTGTATATATACACCTATAGTTGTCCATGCATGTATACACACACATCCCCAGGGCAGTATGTGTATATATATGGATATCCTGGATGTTTACAGCAACTTAGAGAATGCATAGAGAGAGGAAAGCTAGTATTGGAAGCTTTTTTCAGGTAATGGTTTTTTTAGGTTACTTAGGTGATTCCAGTCGGGGCAATAGCAGAGCTGACCATGGAAAATGTTTTATTGTTTTACAAACTGCCCAGCTGGTTATGTTTCCCTTCATCCCTCTGCATGGGCATAAATCATACTGTCCTGTAGGCCTCTGTAAGATACTCAAACCTGCAAATAATTACTGCCATAGAGTACTTATAGTTAAAACCAGGAATATTGAACTCAAGCTGAGTTATTCACAGTATTAACTATGACACACAGCAGTAGGAGGCCAGCAGAATAGAACACAGTGTCAGAGAGCTGTTGATTTTAGAGAAACTTCAAGCAGAACAGCAGGATTTGACCCCTTACAGGCAAGTTATTAAAAATATGCACATAAGATATGCTTGAAAAAAGTTATAAATGACGTCTTTCTTTCACAATGTTGTAATCACACTTTTTGATCAGAAAAGCCTGTAAAATCAGTTACAGAGATTTCCTAAATACACAGTTGTTCTCTATCCCTGTGTCTAGCCCATAATTCCTATTTAGATTGTGTTTTAAATCATGAGCACAGGGAAAACACAAATGTGTCAAGAAAAGCAGTTGCTATAAAATCACCTCTATTTTTTTCGTCAAAAATTTAATTAAAAGGTATCTCTTTTTTGCAAGAGTGAAAATTGAATAAAGGAATGAAACAAAAGATTTGGTTAAAAATCTTAACTTTTTTTTGTACATTGCATGTGTAGACTTTTTAAACGTGTTCATATATCTGCTTAGAAGATACAAACTAAACAATATTTTTTAAAAATAACCTTGTATGTGTTTCTTGCAATGAAAAATGTTTTTCACTGAATATAACATCAAGTTCTGTGTGATTTCTTGATTTTTTTTTCATGAGAAATACAAAATATTGACTGTATGAGGAATATCTAAATTCAACTACACATTTAAAAGCTGATGGTTCTTAGCAGAAAACGAACACTTTCCATCACAGTGATCAACATTTTGTCACTGCTCCCTTTTACCTCTGTTTGAAAAAGGAGATTGTGAGCCCTCTGGGGCAAGGACTACAGTAGTTTGGCTCTGGCTTTCACAGTGCTAACAGAATGAGATTTTGGTCCACAGCTAGGCACTGAGGTGCTATTATAACAGAAATAATAAATGCTAATAGGCTCACTTGTCTCTTGTTCACTCTCCCCCCACTTCCCGAGCACAGAGGAGATCAGAGTGACAGATGCAGGGCTTGATGGCCCCGCTCTGATTCCAGGGTGCTTAGCCCTGGCAGCCGTGGGAGCAGCTGGGGCTTTACTCAGGCTTGTGCTGTGCCTGTAAGCCCTGGAAGGAAGCTTATGCTGGCAGGGAATCAAGTGTGGTGGAAACTCAGCCCCACTTCATCCACTCCCCTCCTCACCCTGTCCCCCCCACTGCATGTGTGAGAAGCTGCTTCGTGGCTCTGCAAGGTTTCCCAGCAGCTCAGCTCACTTGTACAAAGAAAGTCTCTGACCCAGTTAGGGCTGCTGTGCCCTGGCGTTCTGGAGCTCGGCAGAGCAGGGAAATGTGTGCATCCCCTTCAATGGCACACACCAGCTATTTGCAAAGCTGGCAGCCAAGCAAGGCAGGAAGGGAAATGTGCAGAAACCAAATCCTAAGTTCTCATTTGTGCCCAGGATGCAGTTTGGGTTTTTATTTGGACTGCAGTCCAAGTATGTTAAACTGGCCATGTGTGTGGGGAGCAGCAATCCTGTCTTCCCCATCTCCTCTGCTGCCTATGTGCCAGGACAAACATTTCTGAACCTTCCAGGGGACCAGATGAAGTAAGTGATCTGCCTGCAAAATACCCCAGTAAACAACAAGGGATTCTTTTTGAGGCACACCATTTTCCCAAGCTGATTCAGTCCCTGGCCACCGTGAGCGACCGACTTCAGGCGCCAAAGGGGGTAGCAGGGGGCAAGCAGGACAGCTCCCTTCAGAGATGGTATCACAGCATCCCAGTTCAGAGTTTGCATCAAAACACAGCCTTAAAGTTAGTTGACTGCAATAAACTGTACTGGAGTTTGTCCTCTCTTCCTTATTTCTTGGCAGCCAAGTGAAACTTGGCTCAGCACGTGCCCAGCAGCTCGTCCTTTGAGTGCAAGCATTCATAGTGCAGCACATTAGCCAAAAACTTAAATCCCCCAAAATGCTCAAACAAGTGCACTTTTTTTCCTGACAGCTGTTGTAAAATGCTTCAACTGTTTTCCACTGCATACATTATGGAGTGCATAATGTATCCAAGAGGGAAGAAGATTTCCTCCCTGAACACCAACACAGCAAAGATGCCTGTGCTCTGAAAAGCAAGTGCTTCCTCTGTAAGCAAATGGTGCTTGGCTGCCCAGAGCTATTCCAGCTCACATCTGCACCCCTCACCAGCTCACTGGCAGAGAACAACCTCCAGTGGTCTGGTCTCAAAGAGTGCTTTCTGGTAGAATAAAGAGTGGAAATAGCTGTAAACTCCAGAGAAATGGTCGGTGGCTGATTCCTCTGCAGCATGTGTCTTGTTTAGCTTGTCAGATTTTGCAAAACAAGCGGCATGTTTCAGGTGTGCTGAAGGACTGCTATTTTCCCCTTGACTATACTAGTTAATCTCCCAGTATTGAAGAAAATGTGCAAGTACTGGAGCACTTACCTAGTGGCCCACAGGCAGCATTCTCCATGCTTCATCTAGAATGTAGTTCCTGTCGGCCATGGTTTCAATTAAAGGAATAAAAATATCACTTACCAATAGCCATTCTGGTGTCAGAATTAGAGTTATGCTGTTCTGTGTTAGAAAGGTTGGATCTGTTCAATGTCTGCAAAAGAGATGTGCAAGGGGGATCTCTGAATAATGAAATAAGACTTAAGCCACTATATCAAATTAACACAGACCACATCTTTTTTCTAGTACCTTCCTAGAGCTGCCAAGACTGTTTAAATTATATTTTTTCCTTTATGCTAGTAGGGAAGCCGTGCACAAAAATGTGCTCTGCCTCAGGATTGTGTTACTAAGACTGAAAATGTAGAGAAGTCAAAATTACTGTTCCTCTAGCAGTTTCCATTTTACAGCATGTCAAAGTTAAGTCTTTCATAAAACATCTCTCTAACACTACGGAGTGCAGCAAATCATTCACCAGCAGTGGAAGGAGGAATTTCCATTTTCTTTTAATCCATCCACCAGGCATGACAATAGCACTATAGGATGCTGCATTTAATATGCATGCTGTGTTCACATGGCAGAAGAACTAATTCTGTTCCAAAGGGGAATAACTGCTGACACTAACTCTGGATTTCCATGGGGTTTGTCCCTGAAGTTTTAATTTTAAAATGCTTTCCAATGGCGGGTTTGTCTTTTCATCTGTCTTTTTCATTCCATTATATTTGTACGCTGAATTTTAGAGTAAAATGGACATAAGTGTGACCTTTCTCATCACAGAACAGGAAAGTGGGTGTTTCACAACATGAAGAAGCTGAATTCTGTATCTCAGCATACTGAATGTTATTATTTCAATAAATAGTAACATTCAGTATGCTGAGATCCAGTAACAAAAAAAAATCACGTGCAGTTTCCCTTGCGAAGAGCTGTGAAATCTGTGCATATCAACAAAGGTACCTCAGTGCAGCCTGGTAACAAGGCAGCCAGAGAGACCCACTTCATTCAGGTGGTGTGGGATTGGTCAGTGGTCAAAAGGATCTTTAATTCCAGTCATTTATGCAGTTACTGAAATCCATTATATCATACTGAATACTTCAGTGCATACCCTTATAAACAGCATCTATACATTTATCATCCTCTGCACCCTTTTATGCACACTGCTACTTCACGCTCCCTACTCTACTATGCTTCTTCAGTTAGCTCCTGACTTTTAGTTTTACTAAAAGCCAGTGTTATTTTAGTGGATACTCAGGTTTTTATAATATAGCCATTAAAACTATTGTTTTCCAATTCACTGAAATAAATGGATTCAAAATTGAGGTCTGAGTCTTTCTGCCAACAGTTTCCAGGAATTGGATAAACTGGTGGGAGTTGTACCTGTTTTCAGGAGAAAAAATAGTCAACATTTTCTCATGCAGGCAGAATTTTCTATCTGGTAATGGGGAGGGAAACTTTCCTTTTATTCAGCAATGTCTGGTTTGCAACATGGAACATTAATCAGCTCCAAACAGGAGTATCTTCCTCCTCCAAGCTCTTACTGTCAAAATCAGTGCTAATAGATATGTGACAATACCATTTGGGAAAAAATACTATTCCTATACTTCATACAGTCTTATATTTCAATATTAATTTAATGCTGGAACAATAATATTTAATTTATATCACTAAATATATATATATAAAATAGATAAAAATTGAGTCTGGAATAAGTTTTTGTATACAAATTATTAATACAAAGACTCACAAGAATCATCTTAAAATTTCACAGTGTTTGTGTCTCCAGCCACTTGTCACAATAAAATTCAAAGTGTTTATCTATGGAAAAAGAAGCATTTATTTAGAGATGTTTCTTAAGATAAAAAAATTCACAAACACATTCTTTGCACAGAAAGATTATGGTAGGTATTAAAGAGGTCAGTAGGGAAGGGATAAACTTTATCACATTAAGCTGGAAACCTCTTAAAGTGTGAAAGGTCTGTGTCCTTTAGCACCGCTTTTCTTTTAGCCAAAAATATGCAATGGTGGTATTTGAATTTAAAGCTATTTGAGACAGCAAAACTGTACATGCAAGTGCACTGTTGCTGTATGAGTGATGCAGCAAGACTTGGAAATGCTGTGACATTGGTCACTTATAGGACCCTGAACTGGATATATTCATGGTGGAAATACTGGTTTATTCTATTATAACATGAATTCAAGCATTATGAGCCAGGCTGCCAGAAAACACAGAACTAAAATTGGAGTTCCATCACTTTTGTTTGTGCATTGCAATAAGCACCTCTTTGTTCTCCTGAGAAACACATAAATTCTCTCTTGCCAGGAGTTCTTTCATGTGGGTCACATTGATGATGCCAATGGTTGATGCGGTTGATGAGGACAACCAGATGATGCCAATAAGCCAAATTTGAAGAAAATGGGGCCCAAAATCTCTACTGGTACAAAGGGCCACAATTCCAGTGATGTTGTGAAGCTCAGGGCCCAGCACGACTGTAACTCAGCAAAATTGTCAATTGTCTTTGTAGTGAAATAACCACTAAGTCTTCGTGATACAAACACGTACATCCCTCAGGTGACACATAGCCAGGATTTCTGGACACACCAACTGATTCTAAAGCCTTGCTTCAGGTGGTCAGCATGCCTCAGGGCCACACTTAACATCTGAGACAACAAATATTCTAAGAACTCTTTTCATGTAAAATACAGTCATTATTATACACACGTGCAGAAATTTAGAAATGCAATGTTGGTTTGTCCCTGCTTTGCACCTGGTGTTTACTATTCGTAAAATGAATAGTAATGCAGAGTTAACAGAATATTAGTATTTTACATTCATTTTTCAAACAAATAAATAAATATACAAGAGCTCACCAGTTTTTAATAGAAAATTTCCAACGTTTAAGAGAAAAACACTTATAGTTCACTGGAGGTTTTTTCCAGCACTATTTAATCCATACATAAAAGGGCAGTGGGAGGAAGAATTAGTCTTACAAGATGCAACTTCAAAAGGGATTAAGGCTACTTAATTACACCAGCATATCCCTCACTGATTTGCTAAGTCTGTAGTAAATCTGAACCTAAATGTACATCTGGAAACAGACAACAAAACATAAAAGTCATTATAATTCATGTAGACCTTCTAATAATTCATATAATTTTTTCCTAAGACATCCTTTTGTAATTATTATATTAAAAGCTAAGAATAATTACTTTTAAATGTTTTATACAGGCAAGGGAAAGATGGATTTTACAACTAATAACCTACTCAAGAAATCAAAGACCTTATTAAATCATCATATAAGCATATGCAGTTTCAAAGAATGCTCTCCACCCACTGATATCAGTTGAATTTAAGCTCTTCTCCATCATACGGAGATTTTGTCATGAAAACATAATTTAAAAATGCAAAAATATCCATGTTGCATTTTTGTTTATCTTTTGCAACGTTATGCTTTGTCTTTTGGAAACTAGCATTTCATCCTGTACCTTACACAACTTAAAGAGTTTCTTGTTATTTTTAAATGAATGCTACAAATCAATGATCACAGAAATCATTAGACCAGTGTGCATGTTAGAAACATTTTCAAGTGAAGCTTTGATTTTTAGGTAGAAATGTACATTAGCAATATTACTGTAGTAATAGCGAAAGAAAAAATTTAAATCTATGTTGTTTTATATGTAAATAACTTTCACACTGGACTCACCTCTTAGTCTAAACAAGTTCTGTGAGCACATGGGCTCAAATGAAGCAATTTCTGCTCTGGGTCTGCCAGTTCCTGAAGAGACTGAGAAGGAGTAAATCCACTCAGGAGGCAGTGTAGTCCAACTTCATACCCAAAAAGGATGCTCAGATGATATGAACACAAAATGACTCATGCTAGCCATAGAAGAGTAGAATTTCATTAAAACCTGCAAATTGTGCATAGTTTCTCCCTTCTCCCTACTGACACAAGCGCAAAACCCAGAGTTTCATTATGGTTATGCCTCCTCTGAATTCCACTTCCCTTCATTCCTGTATATCACACAGTTTGTCCTAATAGCTAGCCTCATGAATTCACTGTCAGCACTTTGAGTACACTCCCAAGACTTCAGCTGGCCACATGCAAGGCAAGGTGATTTGATCTGTTTTGAAGAAGTCTGGGAAAAGCTGCAATGAGGCTTCTCCCCATGGGAGCTGCTTTAAAGCTGAAGCTCCTCTCGAACCAGACACATACAGTCCATGGAACCCAATGGAGTGCACCTGCAAGTGCAGTGGGGAAACTGGCTGATGGCAGTCTGATGCCACTTTTGATTGTCTTTGAAATGTTGTGATCTGGGGACGTTCTTAAGCATTGAGAAAAGGCAAATGTCACTCCTGTCTTGAAGGAGGACAAGAAGAAGGGCCCTGGGAACAACAGGCCAGCCAATTTCACCTCAGTCCCTGGGAAGATGATAGAGTAAATATTTCTGGAAATCATTTCAAAACACATTAAGGACAAGGAGGTGGCTGGGAATAGTCAGCATGGAATTAGGAAAGTCATGTTTGACTAATCCAATGGCCTTCTGCAGTGTGATCTGTGCTTGGGGTTGCCCCAACCCACATGCAGGACCTTGCAGAGAAATAATTCACTGCTAAGCAGAATGTCACAAAACAGGATACATAAGACTGAAAGGTCAGACCTGAATTTTGAAAAAGGATGTAATTTCTTTCTGAATCGCATTAAAACATAGATTAAATTTGCTTACATCACTTATACTGAAGATGTTTCAATCTCTATCCTAAGCTATGGGAATGGCCAGTACTATTGAACTGTGGCTAACATATTGTTCCTTTTTTATCCCTTCCTTACATACTGAAATCTCTCCACAGCCCATTCATCCAGTGCAAGACAGTTTTCTTTCTCAAAACCTTACTCAAATTCACCATTCTCATAAAGACTCTTAAATATACTCTCACACAAGATCCTCTCACCTTCTTATGACAGACAACTGCTCCCCACCACTAAAACAAGAAGGCAACTGAAATACTGGGAAAGGACATTCCTCTTGTTTAAAGCATGTTATATTTTTTTTATCTAATTAAACTATCATTTCAAATAAGAATATATTTTTATATATTCATGAAGCTGCTGCTGTAGAATTTTCAGACATCATCTGATCTGCAACCCTGCCAGACAGCCACAGTGACAATCCTCAGCCTGATACTAGGAGGCAATGGGGAGCCAGTTCTACCCCCAGTGAAAGAAATTGAAAGATTCCTACTTACTACAATAAAATAGATAAGATTCCAGTGCTTTAATTTTCTAGTGCATCATACCTTGAAAATAGTAACTTTGAAAAGAAAACGAAAGTCCAGGCCCTCAAACAGAAATAAAATAGCTGACGCCATACCTGAAAAGCTGCACATCTAGCAAAGCTGACATGGCTTTTATTGAAAAGCCCAGATATTTCCTCTAGCAGCAGATTGTTATCATTGCCACAGTTTCCTTCAAGTAGGAGTTTCTCGCTTATTATCTTTCCTCTGACCAGTATCATTCCTACTGACAAATTATAGGCCTTTATTATCTTCCTGTTAGCTTGAAAAAATGAAATAGTTTGTTTTAAACAGTTTCAGTTCTGTGCATGCATCAAGAACAAGAGTTTACTCTTAACAGAGCCACCTGCTGACAGCCAAGTATATTCACACATTATGTTTGAAGTATCTGTTTCTGGGAGAAAACAGTTCTTGTCAATTTTTTTTCTATTTATCAGTATCAAAGGGCTTTGAGGGACAGAGGTTAAAAAGCAGGTCATTAAAAACAAACGTAACTATGCAGAAGCCCTGTTGAAATTTTAAACATTTGTAAATCTGCATAGATTTGAGAGAGATGTTTATTTCTGCTTTGAGATGTATGAAGAAATGAGTGAGGTGCATACACAAGACAGTTCCATCTCTGTTTACTTCCCTCTCAGAGCTGTAGGGAAGCAAACAGAGGTTGGCATCTGCCAAAGCCTGATGCAATTATTGATCCAGCAGCATTTGATCCTTTTCTGTTCCAGTCATCCTGAAACTGCTCCAGTGGCTGCGTCAGGTTCTCTTACCATCCCTCACCACCTTGCAGCACAGGGACTGCGGAGCTGCAAATTGCCTTAAACCGAGTCCTTCGCATGCACAAAACCTCCTTTCCTGGAGATTGACTCCACCAGCCTGGCTTGCCAACAGAGGGCAGCTCGAGGCTGGGATAGGTTTCTGTTCCCAGGAGCACGGATGCACCCCTCTGAGGGATGCACCCTCCTGGATGCGCACAGCCTCATTGGAGTTGCCCCATCCGTCCCAGTCAGCCGGCCAGAGAGAGTGGCCCAGCCTGCACCTCTAGCATTGCTGATGTGCTGCAGTACAGAAGCACAAGGAGAGTGCTTTAAAGCCTTGCCCTACATCCCTCCTCAAGCTCTGAGAGAGGAATGAGCTTCTGATGATGCATCTCTTTGGTTAAGGCTTGTCACGCAGCACAGGGTCACTGCACACCTAATGCCTCTGCTCTTTTAAGAGAACATGTGTTAGGAGGGAGAGACTAAACACAGCATCTTCATGTACCCACTGTAAGAAGCAAAATGCACATTTGGCACTGAATGGGAAAGCCAGCATCACAGAAAGGGGCATGCCATGCAGAAAAGACGATTACATATGAATATAGTTAATGTGTGGTAACAGGGTAAAGTGCTTCGGTTATATCTGTGGAAATAACATTAAATACAACCAATCTCTAAAAGGCTGTCCCAGGGACAGCAATGAGTTTTAGAACAAAATGTCAAAATTGGCCTGATAAAGTGTTTCTCAAAGCAGAAGCAAGCAGGCAGCATGTGGCAGATCTTAGCAAAGTCTTCACAAGACACCTGCAGCCAAGAGCCTTCAGAATCCACTCTGAGCAAATCCAAGCTCCCAGTCTGTAGTCAGCCCAAATACATATTGCTCCAAGCACCTCCTCTAGGGGATGCAGCTTAGAAAACAGGCAGAGCACATATTTTATCTCTCCCTCACCTCTACACTTACCCTAAAACTGAACTTAACTGGCATAAAACTCAGAGTTGAAACAGGCTGAACTTTTACCTTGGATATGCTTATGGCAGCATATTGTGCGTATAAAACCATAGCCTGATCTTTCCCCTAGTAGTTCCCAAGAGTGACTACATCAGTATTACTTTCTTCTTTCTTTATAAACAAGCAAAAAAAAAAACCAAACACCAAAACATTAAAAAATTATGATTAGGCCAAAGTTTAGCTGAGAAAACTGTTGAGACAGAGGCCTCAGCTGAGTGCCCACCAAAATCAATAGGAGACTTTCCATTTACTTAATGGGCTTTGACTGAGCTCTGAGTGAAGGGAGGTGGGAAGGTGGTGGAATCTGTGCTGATTACCAGCTAACAAAAATGTGTTTGAAATAATCAGCTGCCATCTGTCTTTGTTTTGCTAACCCGCTCAGCTGGGCCTAAAGAGAAAACCCATCAGCTGAAGACAGAACTAATTGTTGAAAGAATGATCCCTTTGCATTTCTCACTTTCTGCAAGATCTGTCCCCACTGACCATGTGAGAGATGTCCCTGCATGATTACAGCAAACCATAGGGCACTGAGCCTACAGCTGTCCCATACATGTGTTTGTCATGCAAGTTACAAAAATAAGTAGATTTCTTCAATCCCAAAGAGCTGCTGTAAGATTCCTGTTGTATCTGTTAGGAGGAATGGTTCAACAGTAACCATGAGAAAAGGCTGGCAGCCCGGTTACCTCCTAAATGTGTTCCAAAGTGATGAACAGCTTAACTTCTCAGGAATCATCCAGGCTTACTATCAATGCTCTTGCTTCACCATAAGTGAAAGGGTGAAGAAACTTCATGCTCCAAAGTGTTGTGACTCACACCAACTGGATTTGTTGGATAGATCATCCGATGGCCACAATCAAACCAAACATCTCTGTGGGCTGGGACTGGTAGGGGAGGTACAACCAGACCTGAGGGTGTGAGGTTACAAGGACTTTGGAGATGAGATAGCCAGGGGCAGGAAGCTGCAACAGTAGAAATAAGGGGTGAAGAGTGAGACTATTTCCCATCAGGGAGATACTGGCCTCACAGCACAAACCCATTCTCCTCCTGCAGCCTGACCCATCTAAAGGCAGTGCAAAGACCTGCTACAGTCTGAGGGCTGACTGGATATTTTACAGGCACAGGTACAGAGGCAGACCAGCTCTTGCCAGAAAGCATTTAGCTCCTACATCAGGCTTAGACTCCAAATTAGGTCTGACAGGCACTTGACTTTGGGCTTGCAGTTTACCAAGAGTGTTTTTGTCTAGTGAGGAAAGTACCTGAGCAGAATTTAAAGTAAGTCATGGCAATATTTTTCTCAGTCTGTTTCAATCTTAAAAATTTCCTAGTGGAGATGCTTTGGAAATTTTACATGTACATAGATTACTGTGTAGCATCTATAAATCTAGTTCCTGTTCTTGCATGCCTTAAAAATGACTGTGCAACCCATAATAGGCAGAAACACATGGATTCAAATGCAGCAGGACCCTCAGGAAAGTCACTCATTAACCTATTATTGCCTTAGTCTTTGTTTTGGACAAAACCAAAGTACAATAATTGTTATTTTTAAACTTTGAAAGAATGCCATGTAAGACATAAAGATGCTCCTTGACCAAGAAGATTTTTTTAAATCTATTTTTTTTTATTAATTAGTGCAGCTACCAAGGAAGCATGAGCTCACAGTTCAATCTGGGGCCCAGTAGTTCTGCCTGAAGTCTAAAGCTCTTCACGCCCTGCTATAAAAACCATAATATGGCTGTGCAGCTATGGGACAATTCCACAGCTGAGAGCCTCTCATTTTGTGATGAAAAGCCTCATAAAAGAAAATTTCAATGCTTGTAAAATAAAAATTCATGTTTCTTCTTGAATATTTTTTCTTCCTGTGGGAAGTTTCACTAAACAATAATAAATTGTAATGATATTACAGGAATTAATTAAGAAAAAAGTAATTTAGTTTTATTCAAAACTGATACATCTTTGGAGATCCAAGTTTTGAAATATAAAATAAAATATTTGAGATTATTCGTGGCATGATCAGAATAAACAAATATTAACTTTCCAGTTCATTATCTTCAAAAATCTCCTGGGCAATATTTCTGGTTTTCATTACTGCTGTCACTCTGATGCTCTCCATAATTCAGCTTTCAGGCAAATGCTGCCCACAAATACATGTAATTCATTCACCCATGCAGTATTGCAAAGTGGGTGAAGGACAGCAAAGCCTGACCTTGGGATTTTAATACCCCATCTAGCTATAATGCATCTAAATTTAAATCTGTGTGTCATTGAGACACTCTTCACAGGGTAATTTTTCCTAAGTGTGCAACATGTGCCCACCCATCAACAGGCTTCTGGTCCTATTGTTAAAATAATTGAAAACCAAAAATAACAAAATAAAACAAAACACTCACCCATGAAATCTCAGAAAAAAAATAACGTTTTTTTCTGGTCCAGATAATTCACTGCAATGAAAGTTTTAGTTTGGGTTTTAGTTCAAACAGAGCTTTCAGCATCAGAATCTTTTCTCTCCAAAGAACCATTTCCAGCAAATTTCAGAGGACTTTAATCACTACCAAGAAATGTTCCCCTCTTCTTCTACGTAGCCGTGCAGAGCAGCGAGATCACCTTTAGGAGGAGCCTCATCTCCTCCAGTACAGCTAACAAAAACTCTCAATGGCTCCTGCAAAGCTGCTAGAACTTTACATCACAAAATATGGTTTTACTAGCAAAGATTTTGAAAAAGATGGAAAACAACGAAAGGCAACCTCATGAAATGTAGTCCGTAATATTTTCTCAAAATAACCTGCTGTATATTAACCTCTTGTGAAGGATGCTTGTCTAATTTGTTCTTCAAAACTTTAAAGGATGATACAGTATTGGTTAGCATATATATGAAGAACAAACAAGCAAATCTTTAACATAAACACCCTAACAGAAATGAAACAGAACCAGAGGCAGTAGAGATAGAAATCTGCTGCCTAGTAAAAGCAGTTTAGAAGCAAATATTGTTATTTTGAGGACACGGTGAAGAATAGAAAGTTGGTTCTCTGTAGAAGAGAGAAGAAAGAAATTTGCTTAGGGGTGATCACAAGAGTGCTTCTAACAGAAATCAAGGTCAGACTTAACTGAAAGCAGGAAAGAGCAGGAAGCTGGATAGAAGGTGAGCTTTTATAAATCTAAGCCAACCCTTCTAATCTTGCTACCTTTGTTGCTCACACTGCTGTAAATGCATCTGCTCAATTCTTTCACTCCGCTTCTTGACCAAGGAAGGTGAGGTAGAGATGCACTATATTCCGTATTAATCTCGTTCATGTTATTTGTCAGAGCCTTGAGAAACAGAAGGAATGGCCAAATTAATCCTTAGTGTCTGGGCTTTTTTTTATTCGACCACTGACCCAAGCAATGTCAGTGTCTAATTCGCTTCACATCTTCAGTCAGTAGCTCACCTTAGAGGTGAAATATTTCTTAATGGACAACCTAATTCTCCTTTCCTACAAATTGGGCCCCTGTAGGCACAAAGAAAATGTTACTCCATTCCTCTTCAGAGAGTTTGCTAAAATCACTGAAGTCCATGATTGATACCTCGGCCCAATCTTCCCAATTCCCAAACTACATAGCCCATAGACCATGTTTTTCTGCATGTCAGATCATTCCCGCTTTCCCCTGAGTTTGTTCCAGTCTGACATTATTTTCTTAAAGGGTGGTGAGGAAAACCTGGCCTGATACTGCATGCTCATCAATGTGCAGTTGCACACAAAACTATTTAGAGTACCTTCTCCTGCCTGTTAAACATGCCAGACACAAACCTTTTTCCATACCAATATGACCCCTGTGAGGAGTGACTTAATCAAACTTGTTTAACTTGAACTGCAGTGGAACAGTAAGACCTGTAGAGGCAGTCACTGCACTCAGCAAGGGGACAGTAAGAGAGTAATTTAGCAAGAGGGATCAGCGCTCTTATTTAACTCCACCTCTAGTATTCACTCCCTTCAGTATCAGCCATGTCCTTTGTCCCCTGCACGATTAATATTTTCAGTGATAACTGAAGCAAATGTTGCTAAGTCTTCTGGCCTCCTCACTTCAGCCTACAGTTTGTTTTCTCTCTCTGTAAAAGAGTGGAACAATTCTGCCTCTCACAGCTATTGTCTTTATTCTGGGTGTTGCCTTGTCACATCAGTTTTTAATGACATCACATTTGATTGCCCTGGCCTGCCAGTTTTGGCACCTGCTACTGGTTTGTACTCTTCCTCAGTAGGTTTTGTGGAAATCCCATCTGTATCCTGTCTTGCTACTGTTCAAAGGCACTTCTTTCTGAGGAGGCCAGCTCCCAGGTCAGTGATCTACCCATCTGATGGTTCTACTGCTGTTTGCACAGAAAAGGAGGGGAAAAAAGGGAGTAAGGAGTATTTATGTAGCTTGTAAAACTACAGGTAATACCCTTCTCTCCTTTTCAGATGAGGACAGTCTTTAAAAGGACATGTTTTTCCTGTTACTCTTGTACATCTGTGTTTGCATTAGTTAGGCATCTGTGTTTGTATTAGTTACAACAACTGCCATGCAAATTGAAGCACTAATGCTGCTGGAGGAGCTTGTCCTTGCAAAACACACAATCTCTTCCTCAGAGCTGTGGCAGACCTTGCATGTCCCCTGGGGGGCTGCTGAGCAGTGGCTGTGCTGGTTGGACATCTCTACAGAGAACTTTGGGGAGAGCCATGCAACCTAAGAAAAAGCTTCTGCAAGACCAAAATTTCCACCTCCTCCAGACATTTGTACTCCAACCTGTTCAGAAAAATCTCTGAAGTTACTGCAATTTGCATATGGTATCTAAGAGGCACTCTTCCTTCCCTTCCACTGACAGAGGAGGAGGCAGACCATCTGACAAAACGCTTTCTTCTCTCTTATTTTCTCCCTCCACAGCAGGAAAACTGCAGTATACACATGAGTATTTTGACGGTAGATAAACCCTTGTCAAGAACTTCTTAAAAATGTATCACTGTTCAGACTCAATTATCAGCTGTGTCCCACAGTCAGCCACAAGGTACAAATCCAGGGAGAACCTGGCTGTTTGAAGTCCAGTGCTCAAGAACTATTTATTTCCCCTCACTTTCTGCTCTCTGTGACACCTTGTCAGGGACTAATTGGAGAAGAGTAACAAAACTGAATGTTATAGAAAACAGGGGGAAAATGGGCTAACATATGAGAAGGATCCCTACACACCTGTAAGACCTAAGTAGCTTGAGGAGGAAGAGATAAAAGTGTG
This sequence comes from Anthoscopus minutus, assembly GCA_013399455.1. Lineage (NCBI taxonomy): Eukaryota > Metazoa > Chordata > Aves > Passeriformes > Paridae > Anthoscopus > Anthoscopus minutus. The sequence continues at coordinate 44,914 of VWYI01047095.1, forward strand.
GACTTAGCTTCCCAGGGGCAAGTTTTCCTGGAGCTTGCTCTAAGGAAAGGATCTATTTGTTTTATCAGGCTAGAGAGGAGATTCCATCCAAGAAAGCAATTTGCCCTGGACCAAAAAAGCTGAATTCTTCATAGCTGGTAAAAGCCCCAAATATTGAGGACTGAGGAAGGCATTAGCAGGTGTCAGACAGCCTGCTAAAGAAACCCAGACAGTAAGAGGTATCTTGAGTAGTCCTTTCTAGCCTAAACAGGAAAAGCAATTCAGGCAACCAAGAAACTGATTGTTCCCAACCCTGGGGGTGACCAGCGTGCCAGTGGCAAGGGCTTCTGTAGTCATTCCCTGATCAGCAGTGGCAAGGTTTTCTGGTCCAGATCCTGGCCCTAGGTCAGGCTGTTGCCTGAGGCAGGTTCTGGTGCTCCTGGCTCTGTTTTTCCTGTACAATAGTTGCTGGACAGCTGTAAGCAACAGAATCTGTTTCCAGAGCCCAAAAGAACCGTGAAGAATTTGTGTCCATGCGAACAGGAAACACTGCCTTTGTTCCTGTGTAGTAAACAGAAGCCACTGCTCCCCCGCCTGCAGGAGTAACAGTAAATACCTCCACTACAGTACGCATTAATCTGAGCTGTAAGCTTATTCACAGGCCCTAAAATCAGAAGCTGAGACACTTAATCTGTTGATTTGCTCTAATGCCAGGAGGCCGAAAATGAGATTGGCTTCCACTGTTACTATATTGGGTGTAACTAGCTAACGTGCAGAGTGCATCCCCCGCACACGCTGAGCAAAACCTTTCCTGCTCCTTTCCCAAGCAAACCATAAGGCACCTCCTGAAGAAGTATCCCTTCCCCAGGCGCTGTACTCGGCACCTGTTGCTGCATCCCTGGCGCTGCGGACAAGCGCAGAGCCCCAGCGGAGCTGTCCCGGCCGTGCTCCCTGTCCCAGGGCACAGCTCCCGGTGCCACCGGGGGGAAGGCGGGCAGGGAGGGGCCGGGGCCGGAGGAGGAGCCCCGCCCGCTGCACTTAAGCGCCGTGACCGGCGCTGCCCCGACCGGGCGGGCCATGGAGGTGGCACGGGATTGCGTGGGATCGCTGCTGCGGTGAGTGCGGGGACATTCCCGCCCCTTCGCCATCCCCGCCGCCATCCCCGCCGCCATCCCCGCCGGCGGGTCCGGCTGCTGGGGATGCCGGAGGCTGAGCCCTTGGTCGGCTGCAGCGGTGCCGAGCAGAGGGCGCGGTGCGAGGGCGGGAGGGGCTGGGGGGATTAGCCCCGATGGACGCTGCCTGGGAGAAGCAGGGCGGGACGATGGCGCAGATCTGACAGCCTGGCCGAAGCTCTGCTGAGGGAAACACAGGTAGGAGCCCTGCAGCCTAAGCTGCCTTTGAGGTGTAGCGGCCTCTCGGCACCCGAGGCTGCTGCCGGCTGCGCCGCGGGCTGGCGCGCAGGGACCGGAGCCCCGGAATAGTCGCTGGGACTCGGGGACAACCTGACCACAAGCCCGGTCATGTTGTCACCGAGCCAGCCGCGTCCATGGAGCTACAGCTCTGAAGGCTGCTCGGAAATCTATCTGCTGCTGTCTGCACTTGTGGTGGCTCTACAGCTCATGTTTGAGCAGGAGAACCGTGCTGCCTTCTGGTCGAACCCTAAGTCTCCTGACTAATTTCTGACCTCTTCCTATATATATAATTCCCCCCCCACCTTGTTTTGCCTCGCTGTTACTGCCAAGGTTGTTTGCCAGCGAACCCTAACCTAAAAATCAAACATGCCATATCCTGGAGTGTGTTGTGCAACATTGACTTTTCTGAGTGAAGCTGAAGACCATTGCACCACATTCTTAGACAAACATATGGGGCATGTTGCAAACAGAGATAAAGAGTGAAATATGTGTGCAGGGCTCAAAGCAGGCTTTTAATCCTTGTGTCCCCCTAAAATATTAATTCATCTCTCCCACCAGTTTTGACACTAGAGTGTATGCTTGTGGCAGCCTTTGTGAAGCCCTCTCTAGCAGGCGGTAGTTATCCAAAACAAACTGGATAAGATGCTAGAGTTTGAAGGTATTTGATCTTTCAATTATAAAATATTTTTGTGTTTTCCACAGATGTGGGATTCCTTCTTCCTTTAGAGAAGAGCTAGGACTTATCCTTCTGGCTTTAAAGAATAATGAAACAATAGTGGATTTGTCCGTATTTAACATGTCACTCAAACTTCTGATAAAACTGACGGTACCTTAGTTCCTTTCCACCAGTTATTTCATGACTTAGCTTGATCATCTTTTAATAGAAAATTATTTTTGGTAACTCTAGTCTAGCAGAGGAATTCCCTGTATCAGGAATTGGTTTGTCTGTGTTTTGTGGACAGCTACAACAAGAATGGATCTTTCTAAGAGCTGTGAATGTAGGGTGGCCTGTTTGAGCCTATGACCTAGGAAGGAGAGTGGCACGCAAAATAAAAACAGGCTTTCAGCAATAGGCCAGAAATTGATGGGTTCTCACTCTGTTTATCTGGCTGCTTTTCATCATCCTGCCTTTTGTCTCCTCATTAGCTGAAACCTCAGTCTGCCCTGGAGCCCAGACTCACTTCTGCATAAGCAGGCTTAGTTTAAAGATTATTTTGACAGGTTTTATTAAAATGTAGGTGAAATTTCACTACTGTTAAATAACTTCTTAAGATCTTTCCTGTTCAGTGACTGGTGGCAATAATGTAAGCCCTGGTTTATTAATCTGTTTGTTTTATTGCTCTGCCTTTAGATAGAGCTAGGCAGCAGTGTGAGGTGATTGATCCTGACTCCTTGAGAAACTTCTGCTCAGGGCTTCAAAGCATGGCTTGTAGAGTTGGCTGGGGTGAACCCTGTTAGCTCAAGTCCTGCCCATGAACATTTTCTATTCTTTGTCAGCATGTATGTTTTGGCTGTTAGCCCTATGCTTCGTCTTTTGTCAATGACAGCTTGGCTGAAGTAATGGGAAAGAAAACTTTTCAATGGAACTGATATTGTCTGTCCTTGCAAAAAAAAAAAAAAGGTTGTACTTATATATCACTGAGGTTACTATTCTACATGTAAGCTTTCAAATTTTTGAGGCAATGAGGTGTAATCAGTTGTGAAAGCTCTGTGCAACCCCAGTGCTGTACTTTTTAACACCAGGGTGTCTTGTGAATTGGTGTCAGCAGTCCCAAGGTAGATGAGTAGGTTTCCTTCCTGAGGGAGAGACTCAGTGATTCAGAATGTGAGCTGCCCACAACTGGTGATTGGGGGCCCATTAATTTAGTCAGCGGAGAGATTGACAAACACGGCCTGTACCAGCAGGCTTCCCTTCTGTGGAGCTTCAATGCCCTTATCAGTGCTGCTGTCTCCTTGTCCTCCTCCCTGGCCCTCACCCTTTTCCAGGAGTTTTCCTGGAGGAATAGTGCTTATTAGCTCTTTCATATGAAACAGCGCTTGTTCCCTGGATGCCAAACTGGCTGCTTATCCTCACCAGCTTTGTCACAGGACAGACAGAGGTTTCCGTCAGCCATTTGTGTATAAATGTCAAATGCTGAAAGCCAGGAACCTCTTGTATAGCCAGGACTAGCAACAAAGTAATAGCATGAGCTGGAACAAAATTGCTGAACTGTTCTCCTCCTTTAAAAGAGTTAAAGCTCTAATAATGCCAAGAGTTTTTTGAGGAAGATGAACTTGTTGCTTAGAGGAAAGGTGATAGCCTGGAAGAGTGGTTCAGAATGAAATCAGTAAACTAATTATTTGCTGAAATCTGAATCTGTTCAGGCACAAAGATGACATTTGTGCATTCCAAAAATATGCTTATACACCAGATCAGAGGTGTGGAAAATATATTTATTCTCCACGGTTGGTGTGGATCACATCATTAGCTGAGTAACTTTATACCATTATTCTCATTGTTGTTCTAGTAAGCCCTGTATTCACTCTCTGGCTGCAGATAAAGGCTGCCAGTTTATTCTACCGTCAGAGAAAGTGACTGAGAATAGATTTTGCTACATAAAGTTGACTTTTTACACCTATGTGGCAGAACAAAATGGGGATGAATCCTTTTCCCACCCCTGAACAACGCAGTATTAAGGAGCCAAAGGTATATACAGAGGGTAAAGTCCAGGAGTGTGGGAGACAAAATATTGACTCCCTTTAAAGAACTTAGAAATCTGTCCTTCCCAGGTGTCGGGCAAAGTGCCATTTTTGGCAAGCTGACTATTGACTTAGCCATTATCATTTGGCAGAAAAAAGTGTCAGCAGGTGTAGATGAGAGCAGGTCTGTATGTTAGTGTGGCAGTAGGTTGTTACTGGTGTTACTTGGTTTATCAAAGGTAAATATGCAATTCCCCAGAAAAATCTAAAATCTCTTTCTAAAAGTGAATTCTTCCAGCCTTGCTGGTGGCCTGCACCAAGACTATGTATTTATGTACTTGGATCTTAACTTTCATTGCATTTAACTCCTTCTGATACAAGCCCCTTGTGTTTTTCAAAACCAGATGGAGTTTTATAGGCTGTGGATGTAATTTAGAAACAAATGCCTTGACTCTTCGAAGTCAAGTGTAACCATATCGCAAAGCTCTGCTTGCAACATTCAGTCAACACCACTGGGTGTTTTGAATATGGGTAATACGTTCAGTCTTCCTAAAACAAACTCATATCTTCGCACACAAGATTACTTTCAACTAATTATGTGTCTCACTGAGTGTTTATTTTGGAAATAAAGAGAATGATCTAAGTAACTGAATGCAGTAAGAGCTGCTGCCTTTTAAATTCAGTTTTACAATCCGTCAGCTTCACTGTGATTGTGACCTTGATGTCAGCCAAGCTACAGGTGTCATACATCTGCTTGAAATTGTGATAAGTCTTTCCAAATGTCATGGGCAAGAGAGAGTTCAGTGATAACATATCTGTAGGGCTGTGTAGTATTTAGTTTTGAAATTAAGCTCCAAGAGTCTTAATGTGATCTGTACTTGTATAATGTGATTATGTCAATAGTCTTCCTCCCTCTTGCAGTATTTGACATAACTGTTTTTGTAACTATGTTGAATTTTTATTTCTTAGATCTTTCATATCCATGGGAGCATCTGTAGGAGCAGTAACAAAACAGACCCTGTTCCCTCCTCTCATGCCTGCAGGGCGCCCTTTCCGTGTGTCCAATGCCTCCCGAAGCAGCCGGAAAGGAATTGTTGCAAGCAGCCTGCAAGAGCTCCTCAGCAAGGTATAGCAAATAGTCCTGCTCTGACTGCAACTTACAGCAAAATACAGCAGCCCAGAAAGACCACCCACAGTCTCTTTTTCTTCTAAAAAAACATTACCATGGAGGTTCAGGGGAATATTTCAGATAAGCAAGTCTCAGTATGAAATGATGGGCTCTCTTTAGAATGCTATAATCTCCTGGGGTTGTTTTTTTCTTTTTCAGACTTTAGATGCCTTTGTTATAACTGCTGGAATAGTTACTCTGGTTTTGGAGGAAGATGGCACAGTTGTGGACACTGAAGAGTTCTTCAAGTCCCTGGATGATAATACACACTTCATGGTTCTAGAAAATGGACAGAAGTGGACACCAGTAAGTGTTGACTGCTTCTCTCTCCTTTGAGTAGAAGTGTATGGAGGAATGTGCTAAAAATGTTGGAAAGAGGGGAGAAGAGGAAGAAAAATGCCTCTAAAGAGGCAAGGTGTAAACTCCTTGTTGAGCTTTCCTGAATGAGAAATCAAGTTCATATTTCTATTGTCTCTTGTTTGGACGTAGATCTGTTGGCAGAATTGGAATTGAAATAAACAGGAAATTGAACTGAAAAAAACCAGGAATTGAAATAAAATGTTACAGCTGAAAAGACTTACAGGGAAAATACCCTTCTTCTTGGGGAAGCTCAGAAATATTTGCTCTTGAGCCTTTTGTAACATAAAGAAAATTAGGACTTTGAATCCATGAAGTTAAAAAAGGAAGTGTCTTTAAAGATTAGATTTTGACACTAAAAATTCTCAAATAAAGTAATATAAAGCAAGTTATGCCTTCTGAAGGCAGTAATAGTTAATGATAGAAAAATGCCTGTGTTTGATTTTGCAAAGAGCTAGAAGTCAGCATCAGAACCTAATGTTAGTCTGCAAGCTTCAAGATATTTAAGAACTATTAAAACTGGCTTGCTTTAGCCTTCTAATAATATAAATGCAGTGTTCAATTCATTATTTAATGTAGAAATAGTCATCTGTACATTAATAACGTAGAGTTGAACCTACAACTGTTTCTCCATGTGATGGCTGTTGCTAAAAATCTGGCATCAGAGTTTTTTCTACCAGGTGCAGAGCTGGCCATGGAGCTGTAAGCAGGGACACCATTTTTGTGCCCTGTTTTCCCAGTCTCCTGTTGCAGCATGGGCAGCCTGCACATTTTTCCTCAAAACACCTCCCTTGCTTATCAAGTTCTGCCTCTGGGGCACGAGCTCCAAGGACAGAAAAGGAGCTGCAGCCAGGGTGTGACTCCACCTTGCTCCTTTCCACTGCCTCGTGTCTGGCATTGCAGCAGCACAAATTTGAATGCAGCCCCTGCTGAGAATGTGCTGAGTGACAACCGAGGGATTGTCACAGCTTCACCTGGAGTGCAGCGCCAGCTCTGTCCTGCTTTATCCAAATATTCTGGGTGCTAATGGGGAGGAGTGTGGAGAGATACTTCCAAGCACACCAACTCCCTGTATGTGTCCAAGGCTGTTGTTGATAGGGGACCCTGCTGCTGGAGCTTGGAGGTTATCAAAGTAAAACAGGCATAAAATTGCTGGCTAATGATATACTGCTGTGTTTAGCTTTGTCTGGCTTATCGTGACACTGTCTGAGGGCTGGGATGTCAAGTACGAAAAGGCCCAGTCTTATACAACTTTATTGCTCCATTTAGCATGCAGGAAACAGCCTGGCAGCTGCCAGGTCGTTAACCTTGAGTAGAATGTGCTGAGCAGAGGATCCCGTGTATCCACTAGATGTCTCTGTGAATATGGGTTCTCTTTACTATTTTCTTTTTGGTTTTCCTTTCTTGAAGCACACACCCTGCAGTACACAAGGGCTGCTTGCAATAAAGGAGGGTGCATTTAAGATGACTTTCTGTGCTCTCCCTCTTTGCTTTTCCTCTTAAAATTTCATCATTAAACCCTTGGCCTAATAAGCAGTGATTCCCTTCCTGTGTTTCTTTTTGCTAGGAAGAAAGCAATGTTGTGAGACAGGTTTTGAAATGAGTCCCTGACTTTTCACAGATGATTTTTCATTTCTGTAGCTGTCTCTGAGAGCGCTCATCAGTATTGTGTTCCTGGCTAAACAGAAGGTCACCCTGATATCACCCTGGATATTTGGTGGCCTAATCTCACTGCCTCAGAGAGCAGCCAGAATGTACCAGGATAAGTAAATGGCAGGAGCACTGTCCAGTGGCTCTGTGTACTCTGAAGAAGCTCTACTACAGAAAATAAATATTCAGGATGTGCTGTCACTCTAGAATTTTACTGTCTATTTGGAAAACTTCAGAAGCCTGTTCAGGACTCGAAAAACAATACATAAGCTAAAGACCTCCTTTTCTGTATGCTAATGCTTTTAATTCTAGTTTAGAATTGACCAAGAACTAGCCCCAAGACTGGAATAAGCAGAGCTGCTTCTGAGGAGCTACACTGTTAGTAATTGTTTTGCTGTAGTTTTCTGTGTTGTGGTACAAACTGTCTCTCTCTTTTTAAATCAGACAAAAAATGGAGTTGTCGCTGTGAGAAAAAAGAAGAAAATGGGAGTAGCTAACATCACATTTGATCTGTACAAACTGAACCCTAAGGATTTTATTGGCTGCTTAAACATCAAGGCAACCTTCTATGAGATCTACTCTATCTCATATGACATCAAATGCATGGGAGCAAAAAGTGTATTGCGGTGAGTGTGTCTCCACTACTGGTCAGGTGGATGTGCTAATGTAAAACTCTGTTTGCTGTCAGTTCTGTGAAGCAGGTGTGTTTATAACATCAGTATTTTTGTTATTTCTTACCTACTGGCCAATATGCTGACTCTTCATAAGGTGGATTGCTGACTGGTAAAAAAACTTCCTATGGGCTTTCATGATGGAATCTTAAGTTTCCACCATGGCAAGGCTCTTATCAGCTGGTACTTACTGCAAGGGTGTAAGTACGGGTTTCTTTGTTCTGCTGAGAGAATCTCCTCACATTTCCTTGACTTGTTTGTCTGAAGAATGCAGGAAGCTGGGGAAAGAAGCTCTTTGAAGAGGAGACTTCAAGGGGATGAAATGGGAGGAATTTGAGATCTAGCGTCAGGGGTCTGAAAGCTTGCTGAGATATTGCCATTCCTGTTTGCTAGCTTCACCACTAGATCTACATGGAGGCAAAGGAAAATGGAAGAGAGATGACACTCTCCTCTCTTAATGTGGATTTGTCATCAGTACCAGGACTCTGTGGTGTCACAGTTCTTAAAAGCCAGCTAGTGTGGTCTCTAGGCTAGCAAAGGGAGCCTGTTGAGGACCACTTTCCACTGCAGGACTGATCTGCTGTGGGCTGTGAGTTTGGTAGAACTGGATTTTGGGAAATGCTGCCTTAAAATAATACCTGTCCAGTCCACTGTTTGCAGCAACAAGGTGAAAGCTGGTGCCTTGTCAAGATCAGCTGTGTTCTGCCCTGGTTCAAGAAGACTCCTGAGATCAGACCCCTTCCCAGAGGTGCTTTGACAGTTGTTTAAGCCGCAACCCCAGGCTATTCTACCTGACTTTTAGAATTTGGGTTGAGACACAATGGTGTGCTGCATTTTATTACTTGAGGACCAGACCTGATAGACAGATGTATGTGTCATCAGTGAAGTTTTGGCCAGTCTTGAGTGACACATGGCCTTTAGATGAAGTCTTTAGGCAGTCCTTCCTCTCCTGATGCAGGTATGCTGATTAGTGTTGTAATGCTGATTTTGTTCCCTGTCCTTCAGTCTCACTTGGGTGGTCCCTTCCTTAATCTTTCAGGCTACAGCTGGTGTGGCTGTAGACAGGACTCCTTTCTGGTCTGGATGAAGTGATTTTTCCAGCTGCATGCTACACCCACCTGTAACACTGACTCCTTTAGGGTTTCTTCAAAGCAGAGGTTTGCCCTTGGACAGCTGCACTCCTCCAGTTCTTTTGTTTGTCAAACTCGCTCGAGCCAAAACAAACTCTGACCTCTGCCTGCTATGGAGCTGAGCATCAGCACTGAAACTTGTGCTGTTAAGGAGAGGAGAAGTGACAATTCTGCCTCCCTGCCAAGACAGGGCAGCTGGTGAGAAAGGAGCAGTGCTGGCAAACAGCTGAAGTAGCTGTGGAGTTCTTCTGGAAGCTCTGCTATGTTACAGAGCTGAGCTGAGAGGGAGGTGTCACTGTCAGGGTGGGACGACAGCTTGCAAGCATAGAACAGGGTGACAGAAGAGATAACCTTGGGTATCCTTGAACACAACAGTGACATGGCCTGTCTCAACTCACTGTTGAAATCAGAGACAAACAATGTCAGGATCCTGCTGTAGTCCCTCTGCTAACGAGTTCCAGGTTACTCTGATGCCCTCTCACCAAGCCCACATGCAGAGTGTGGAGGGAAGGGACTGAAAAATGATGCAGCTGTTCATGATGGGAGGGGCTGGAAGCCTGCCATGTCTGATTAGTGCATTTCCCCTCGTGGTGCTTCCCTGTAGTGTCCGACTGAAGGATCAAATGTCCAGTTCAACAAATAACTTGTTCTGTGGCTTAAGTGGCAACTGCTCTTGTGTGCCAGTGACACACTGCAGCTGCTCCAAAGCCCAGCACCTGGTGCAGCTTTCTTTACAACTGGAAAGCTCCTTGGTTGTGTGGCAGAGAGGAAGAACATGCTGATATGGCACGTGTGCTAAGCATGAATAAGGGTACAGTGTTCTTTAAAGGCTTCACGGGCTCTAAGTCCAGGGTATTCTACTGTGTTGAGGTATTGGATTTCAACTGCAAACCCTTCATGACGGTGGGTTTAAAAATGAATCTGTAGGAAGATCTTTCCTTCTCTGCTTAAGCTCAAAGGACAAGTGAATAGAAGCAGAGGCTTCACAGCTGCATGTTTTCTTAGACAGGAATTCAGAAAATCTTCCCACTTTTTTTTTTGCAGAAGAGAGATTGATCTCATTTCTGTATCTTCAGAAACTGATCTGGTTCCAGTTTTTTTGTACTGCTTCCCAATGTCTCAGCTTCATACTTGTGATGGCCCCCCTAACTTCTGAGGGATGAGGCTCAAATGTAGCTCTCAGTACTCATGTCATTGTGGTTTCTTGCAGAATGGAAATTGAATAAATGACCATTCAAATATTACTATCTCTTCCCCTATGAAGATCCACAGTTTATATTGTCAACCTCTGAAGCTTACCTGATGTTATCTGCCGATTTGTACTAATTCTTACACAGCACTGTATACTTGAATGCTGATCTTATCACATTCTTAGAAAATAAAATAGCTGCAAACTGAGAATTCTTAAGGCTTGCAGCTTGGCCAGCAGTAATTTTCCTGCTTCACCTGTTTTGCTGTTGAGTACCCACTGTAATGTGATTGTTCAGCTTCAGATCTAATCAGGTTTGATCTGTGGCTTGAAGATACACATAGGGCTGTATTAGTGAATGACAAAGGTGAGACATGAGGTGAGTTTATGCTGCAGGAATGCTGCTCCCAGGCAAAGTTGTTTTCTGTGGTACTGTGATGGTTTGAGTGATGGCTTTGCAGGAGGCCTGTAAGGGCCCAGCAGGATGTCAGCCTGCTTTGTTGAACTTGACTTCTGGTTCTGCCAACATTGCAAAAGTTTTCTGTCAATCAAGTGTTTTCTCTAAAGAAGGTACAAAAATGGCCATCTTCTCAGAAGAGAGAAGGAATGAGAGGGATTTTTAAAGATATTGGCTCATCATAATGTTGTGGGTGGAAAGGGGTAATGTAATCTTGCTGGTGATTTTTTTCTTAAACAAATGACTTTTCTTCTAGGAAAGTGCTTCAGCTGTTATCCCATGCAGCACAAATAACTGGACAGTTTCTTCTCTATACTGGAACATATATGTTGCAGTTGATGGGTGAATATGATGAAGATGACATGTGCACAAGATCCAGGCGGGAGTAGTGACCACAGCTGTGCTTCTGATGTCGAATCCTTTTGCTTAAAGATATTGTCTTGCCCAGTTCTGATTGTAATAATGTTATAGTAGGGGCATGTGCACTAATGGGAACTAACACATTTCCTGTTTGGGAGTGCTTGTAGGCCTTGGTCGTGGGGCTGACAAAAGATAACACCACAAAAAGATGGGTGCCTAATGTCTGAGAATCTGGCAAAAGGAGGAGAGAGAGAGTTCTTGCCCCAGCATTCAAAATGGAGCATGAGTATACCTGGAAACTTGCATGCTTTGTGGAATATTTTTTGCACCAATCAAGACACTGTTTTGTTCTTTTTGGGTTTTTGTTGGTTTTGGTTTGTTTGTTTTTCATGGCTATCTACTTGCATTCTCAACAGACTGGGCTTTAAGGTGAGGGCAAGAGGACTGGAGTTTTGGGGGTTTTTTTGTTTATTTGTTTGTTTTAATCCTTAACAGTGCTGACATTAGTGTGAATCTGACATTGATGTGAAGTGTACCAAATTACTCCTGCTGACAATGGAACTATGTAGTGCAACTTCACTCCTACTTCAGTGACTGATTCTTCTCATGAAGTCTAATTGGAGATTGTGCAATCACTAAGCAGAAGGTTAAGATTTAGCCTTACTTCCCTTAAAACAAATAAAACCTTTTCATTATAGTTCATTATAATTTTTTTTCAAAATCTTAAGAATGCTCAGGTTATTACAGCTCATACAGTTGAAGAATCTGATATATTTTTTTAATGAATCTGATGTCCAGTTTGGCCTGAGCATTCAATAATCTGACATGGTTTCATGAATATGGCTTATAAGTGACCTGCTTTCAGGGGTTAAGCCGCCACTTCTGCAGTTTTTACTGTTACAAGATGACACTAGGTGTCAAGTTGGTCTTCAGGTACATGTAAGAGATGCTGGATAATTTGTTGCCCTTGGGTTCAGGGGAGAACAGCAGGACACTATCTAGTCTTGCACAGCATACATGTATGCTAGAAAGGAACATTTGCAGCATTGTAGTCTCCCAGAACCACCTGAATTAAAGGACAAAGTAATGTTTCCTGCAGTTTACTGAACTGTTGCTATGCCTAGCTTTCAGTAAGTTTTCCCTCAACAGTGTGAAAAATTAGAGAACAAGTAACCTTAGGCATCTTGTGTCAAAATGCAAACTCACATTGGTGAAGGAAAAAAGCCCAGTTTTGCTTATTCACAGATGTAGCTTTTGAGGTTTTTTTGTTTGCTTGCACACAAAGAACTTTAGGAAGGCTGAAAGGTGTTGAGGGGACATCAGCTGCAGGAAATCTATCTGTCCTGAAAGTAGGTGCCACCTAGTAAAGCAGCTCTGGCGCCAGGAGAACAAGTGGGGCAGGAGAGGAAATCAGTGGGAGTGAAAGGAGAAGACCTCTATGGACCCTGCAGTGCTTGCCATGCCTCTGAGACAGGAATCCATTAATCCACATTAATCCTGTGTGCAGCAACTGCACCGACCTGCTCTCCTAAAAGAGAAGCAGAAAGGTGGAAAAGATGAAGTGTCATGGTTGGTGGTGTCTATTCTGACCTCTTTGCTGGGTATGTTCACATCAAAGGTTACTGATATATGGGAAAATTGCTCTTGCTTTCAGCTGCAAATCTCACCTTCATGTGCTTATTTTTGCCTTCCCACTATGAGTGTGGCTATGCCAGTGGGAGCTGCATCTTTCAAATCATCTTTGAGAGGAAAGACAGCCTAAACCCAAGTGTTAAAGTGATGGACACAAGTTTTTGTTGTTCTCTGCTCATCTCTTAAGTAATGGTATTACAAACAAATAGACAGCTAAGAAAAACCTTGGTGTCTTTTCCTAATTCCTGTTGTTTCACATCTACTTCTGAGCAGAGGGCATACTGCTCCAGATAAGGGGAGGATTTGTTCTTTCCTAATTTCTTACAGTGAAGAATGTCTGGAGCTTGCAGCACTGTCAGGTGTCCTTGAGAAGAAAACAATAAACTATTCTGGGAGTAATGAGAAAGCTTCCATTTTGATATAACCTCTTTGTTTTATCTGTATTTTTCTTGATACCCCCTGCATAAATGATTGTTGCCATGTTAATCATTGGCTGAAGTCTTTCTTTTTCTGTCAAGGAAATGCATCTAACTGACTTTACAAGGACATAGTAATTATTTTTTTCAGCTTTTAAGAACCACTAATTCTATTAAAACAAGCACCAAATTCACACCTCTTGAAAGCAAATTCTCTTAAATGCTTCTAAAAATATTTGTTGCCTTAGCTGGGAGCACCAGCTTATAAAAATGTAAAACAACCGGAATATCTCATTGTTGCTTTGAGTTGTTTCTTCAACATCTGTAGTACAAAAGCTTTTGCATGTCTGAACTGTGCAGACCCCAGTTTCCAGCTTTCTCTAGCCAGAGACAATTGATACAGGACTAACAGTCCATAGTTTACAGTGGCACTGTCTGGGAATCTAGCAGTGATCTGGAAAGCTAACCTGCTATGAATGTGCAATGTTTTTAAGCAGCTGCTCCTTCAACAGCTTAACACTTAAAATTTGAGCTGTGAAGTTCCTATGTGCAGCAGTCTCCATCTTGGAGTAATTCCCTCTGTTCAGCTGTTTTCATTTTGATTTAAAGGAGCTCAGCTTTGATATTTTCTCAAAATGGGAGAAGTCCTGGAAGTTGTGTGTAAAATTGCTCCATTGCTTCTGGGTCTTTCACAGGCTTAGTATTTGGAGGTGATATTTGCTACTGTAGCAACTTCTTTCTGGAAATAAAGTTTTGGCTTTGAGTCAAACTGGAGGAGTTTGTTATTTTCTGAGTTGGAACCTGTTTGATTTGGGTTAGTTAGTTCGTTTTTTCTTTTATAGACTTCTTAGGAAGTCTAGCTCTTAATTCAGTGAAGAAAACTCTAACACCTTTCAGAAAACTATATACAAGTGCTATACAATATCTAGAAAGACACAGAAAAACTAAAAGCACAGGCTCTTAACTGCTGCTATATGGAGAAGCAGCTAGATTTTTTCCACTTGGCATTTTTAGCTTTAGTTTTAATTCCCATAAACTCAGTTAACCTGCACTTGCTGTTGCAGACAAGGCTGGGAGCAATGACATGCAGAAGGTGTGAAACATGTTTGCTGCATCCTTGCTTGCACTGACCCTTTTTGCCTGTTGCTTTGCATCATTTACTAACAATGCACCAAGTCCTACTCTCTGGTTACCAAAAAAGGAATTTTCACTGAAGTAAGAGACCTTGTTGACTCAGGCACTGCTCATGTTCTGCAGACAGAGCAAAGTTGCTTTCTTCATGACCAGAATGAAGAATCCAGTAGCTTTTGTGCATGTGTAGTTTATCATTACTTCATTTCCTTCCTTTCATAAACCCATGAAAGTTTTCTTGCACCTTCTGATTCTTTCAGAAGAAATGGGATTACAAGCCCTTCTGTCCAGGGAGAGAGGAAAAAGCAGGGTTTAAATTCCTTAGATCGTTTGAAATATGCTGTAGGAAACAGTATGAATCCCTTCCCTTCAGAGGAGGGAAGATAAAAGCAGGAAAACTGGCATTTAAGCTGAATTTTTTTTTCAGTGAAATGTGCAGAGTGGTAGGTATACACAATTTTGGAAATGATGGTAATTCTGAATTTTAACTGTGAAGATAACCTCATATGATAATTTGTAGCTGGCAGAAATATAATTCTAAATCGTTTCAGTGTACCTCTTCCCTGAAATCACACTTGAACTAAAGGCACAAGCTACTTAATTAAAAGTTAAAGTTTAAAACCAAAGTACAAAGTGTATTTTTTACTTGATGCCTCAAGGTTATTAAAGGTCTTAATGTGATTAACATACCACTTCAATTATGTATCAGCAAGTATCCTTGTGGGGCTTAGAGTTTATCACTGCTTTCTCTACCTTACATTGTCATATATATAGCTAAGATATTTTTAAGTGTAAGGATTGTTGTTTTGCTAAGAGAAATTATAGTGTTTTCCCACTCGACAATTTTCAAGCTCAGTAAGTTTAACTCACTGTGAAAATGGAGATGGGTGAAAATTGCATATAGTGATGGCAGTATTTTCTGCTGTGTGGTGCCAATTTTAAGGAACACCGTTCATGAATAAATAAAATCAAGTAGTGGCTTTGGATGTTGTCTCTATTCATTTTCAGAATAACCAATTCCTAAAATAATCATGAATATTAATGAATCTATGGTCTGGCACAAACTCTTTCCAAATGCTGGACTGTGGCAGTGAAGTAACTGGATACTATTTTGTGGCTCTGAACTCTTAACTCCCTACTGCTGACTCACTTTCTGGCCTCAGCGATACTGTACAAACTGTGTTTCCTTTCATACAAAAGATTTGCTTTCCTCCATCTTTTACAGAAGCTGCAAAAGACTACAAAATACTGAGTACAGGAGATAGATGGGTTCAGTAATCTCTAGTATTCACTAAACACTGTTAGGACGAAGGACCTCTGGTTTTTTTTCCTCACAAAACCTCTCTGCAGTCATTTACCTAAAGACAGAGATTGACTGCAGGGAAAAAAATTAATTTAGTTTAGTGGAATATCATATTTGTCTAGTTCAGGATTCACTTGAGGGGGATTAGCATGCAAGTGTGGTTTGTCTATTGTTCTTCTATCTAATAAGTACATCTTGTATTTAGCTTAAGGGACAGTTTTGCAGAGCTCGACTGATGGAGCAGCTCCCCTCCTGTGAGGGAATCACAGTCTGGTTTCTTGCTGTGGGAGAGCACAAAACAGAACAGTATTTGGTTCAGTGGCAAGGCTTTGGCAGTGGGAACTAGAGGGGTGCTGTGGGGGTGGCCCCTGCGTCGTACATGTGTCCTTCCATCCGGCTCAGAAATGAACCCACCACTGCCCAAAGCCGAGACCATCACACAAGCCGGCAGCGTCCCTGTGCAAGCAATTTTAAGAAAGGATAAAAAATGCAATGCAGCAGCTGTGAGGAGGAAAGAACTGAAAGAAATGTGGGAGATAACCTGCAGCTATCAAGGTCAGAAAAGAAGTGGGAGGAAGTGCTACACGTGCCAGACAGAGCTTTCTCTGCAGCCTGCAGGGGAACATGCTGGAGAAAACACCCACCCATGGAGCCCCTTCCCGCAGCAGGTGGCCATGCCCTGGAGGAAGCTGCAGCCACGGGAGCCCAGGAACGAGAGATGTTTCCTGGCAGAAGCTGTGGCCAGTGAGGGACCCACACCGGAGCAGCCCGTTCCACACGATGTGCTAGGGAGCCACGCTGGAGCAGAGCCTGAAGGACTCTATCCAAGGGCCCATGGTGGAGCAGGGGAAAGGGGGAGGAGGAAGGAACAGCACAAAAGAATGAATGTGGAGTGACCATGACTCCCATTCCTCTAGACTGCTTAGGGACAGGGAGAGGAGGTAGAAAAACTGGGAATGGAGGAGTGAAGTTCAGCTTTGGAAGAAGGAAGAGTTTGGGGAAAGTGTTTTTGTTTTGTCTTTGTTTCTCACCATCTTATTCTATTTTTTGCTGAAATTAAATTGATCTTCCCTGAGTTCTGTCTGTTTTGCTGATGTCAGTAATTGGTAAGTGATTCCCCTGTCTTTATCTTCACCCACAGATTATTTAATCTTATTTTCTCCCCATGTCTGTTGAGGGGATGAAGTGAGAGATCAGCTAGTGGCAGTGCCTGGCAGACAGAAAAAATTAACATACCACAAGCACAAAACACTGGAAGTAAAAATAAGCAAAAGCCCTAAGGTGTTTGTGCTAATGGTGGCCAGTAAAATTGGAAACAAGTATTTTGGAGTTTTTTCTAAATGGCTTTTCACAGCTATGTTTGGAGGGACAAAATGCGGTCATACATGAGACAAAGTTAATATTTTCACTGTACTAAGCTCAATCTCAGGCATGGTTTTCCTAAGGTCACCCATCAGTCTGAATCGTTCATAGCAGGCCCCGCTCCTAATGTGATCTTGGTTAGGAATATTTATTAATAAATACCAATTAACACTTAAAAAAGAACTCTGAAATAGTACTGTTAGTAGTTTCATAGAACAAAACAACTAATGAAATGTAACACTAGAAATAAAGTATGTGTTTATAGGATCCAGAATCAAAATAATGTATCATATGCTGTTCCATAAAAATGATTGACCAACAGTTTTGCAAAATGTCTGCTTCAATAATTAGCATACATTATGTATAAATTAAGTTAGGGGGGTTTAAGTAATGTAATTATTTTACCAGGTTGTTTGTGATTCTGTCATGTGCTAAAAAAAAAGAAAAAGCCTAGCTCCTCAGACAAAAACTCTGTTTAAGAAAACAGCAGCTTAATGATGTGTGTAGTCAGTCTATTATAGAACCAGAGAAATCTCAGACATATGAGAAGTCCTTTAAAGTCCTAAAGGTAATTTCTTATGACACATTTTTAATTACATCATGAAGTCCATAATCTTTAATGTTAAAAAAACTTCTAATTACAAAATGTCTTCTTTTGCATAGGTACATAGCTTGGTTTGCTAATGCTCTTTATTAAGAAGTGTTTTCAAATGCTCCTTTCCCATCTCAAAAATCAGGAGAGAATGTACAGGAAAATTAGAAATAAACTTAAGTAGAAGGACTGCTGATTTATTACTGAGCTAGTCAAACTGAAAGCTATGGTAAAGTCTATTTTATTCCTGAGAAGCTAAATTGCAAATGCCATAATTTCAGTGATTCATGTACAAAATGCGCTTAATGTAGGTGCTCTCCCACCTGAAGCTTTCATGCTTTCTTGCCTACTTAGGGAAGTTGCCTAGAAAAGCTGCCTTGAACAGTTGCAGAATATTGTTCTAATTTCCACCCAAGTGATCACACTTTCCAAATAAAAGTCACTATCTTCCAGAATAACCTATGTGTTTTCAGAGATGACTGATTATTCAAAAGTAAATCCATTTTACCAGAAATCATAAAGTACTAAATACCTGCTGCAAATATTCCACTCTCCCAGAAAAAAACATTTCCTCTTTGGATGGGATGATCAAGCTGTTTTTCCTCATTATTAAAAGCACTTTCTGTATACTACATTAGGATCAATATTTCATCTTGACAAGAAAAGTACTGTCTCTAATAGTTCCACCTTTGTGACCAGTGAATTTAGTAAATGGTTCTCTCAATTCCTCCTGGTCTTAGCTGGCCCTGACATGGTACTGTGGTCAGTTTTCACAAGAATTGTGATCAGTGAAAACAAAGCAGGTTCTGTCACTAGCAGCATCAGCTATGACTAAAAGCAGTAGCAGTCTAACAGATAAAAGTGACTTTTTTCTCTAACTACTCTCTCTCCAAAGGTTGTTGAGTTTGGGGGAGAAGGGTTTAATTGGACTGGTGGTTGCTTGGTTCTGACATTTTGGTTTTCTTTCACCAGAAAAATTCCAGCTGCTACATTCTGTTCTTCTTTTTCTCTGTGCCTGATGTCACCAGTTTCAAGCACTCACTCCCTTCAGCTATTTTTCTATACCTTGCTCTGGTGACCCCTTAACACATGTGACCTGTTATGTTGTTTCTCTTGTGGCCTTCCATCACCTATTCCAGATCTCCTCTGGCCACATTCAAACTAAAAATACATCATGATTGAGGAGAGAAAGGGGCAGGGTGGGCAGGAGGGGGTGGGCAGGTGTTTAAGCAAATATCAATTAAGAAAAAAAGACATTTGCATCTGTCTTGCTCTAGCTGCTCATGTTAAGTCTTTTCACACAGAAATGATCAGCCTCCTTGTTTCTGTATCAGTTTTAGCATAACTATCTTCCATACTAACCAAGCTGGTGTCCTAAGACACTTCTAATTACTCAGAGCTGTGCCCTATTGACAGATCATACAGGCCACATGTAACATAAAGTCCCTGCTCAGTAACAGAGTCAGGACACCACGATGAAATAAATTTACACAAAAGAGATGCATCTCTCTGCAAATCTTCCAAGCACAGGCAACAGCTGTGTCTCCACACCCTCCCCACAAAGCAGTGCCATTCAGCTGTGCAGCCAGGGCATACTGCAGCCCCATATCCTCGCCCATTCTGCTTCTCTGTTCAACAAACCGCCCATGAAGCATATTATTCACCGGGCCAGCAGTGGGCTGAGTCCTGGCCCTGGGCCAGACTGACCTCTTACATTCTTAGCATTCACGAGCCTTTAGATCACAAATACGGTAATGCTGCTCAGGGCTGCAGTCCAAGGCAAGGGGTGAACACCCTCAGTACCACTGCTGCAGAGTGCCTTTCCAAGAAAAATAATGTTCAGTTCCCTTTGTGTGTGAATGTTGGCTTGCCCTCCCAATTCCCAGTAGGTAACTCTTGGAGTACCCTGCTCAGAGGGGGATGGTTCAGTTGCTTTTGTGCATTCAGTTTTAGAACACGTTCTTTCAGGGGCTGCACCCACCCAGCCTTGACAGTGCTGAGGACTGTGCTGTTAAAAATAAGCCAGGCTTTGTCCAGTCATAGCTTGTGCTGTGCAGTTTGTCCTGGGGCTTGTGGACTTGTGAGGAATGGTGCTCTTCTCCTCACAAATGTAATCTGAGAGAAGCATTTGTGGAGCAGGCTAGGAGTGGTATGCTGGTCTGGGCTGGACATATGTGACAGATGAGTGGGATCTGTGCTGGTGAGGGAAGGGTGGCACCCAGGAGCTACTCACCACCTGAGAAAACAGGCGAGGAGGAAAACTGTGACTCACCTGAGAAACCCAAGACCTGACCAGAACAATTTATTGTCAATTTTAGCTGCAAACCTGCTCTTACAGAAGAAGTGTTTCCCACAGTGAGATGAATCACTTCTACCTGCAGAGCTACACATTTCATCTCAAATACATGCTTTGCTTGTTAAGTGTCAAATATCTGACAGTCTAAACAGGATTCTAGCCCTTAATCTTAAAGGTCTATGGCTTCTTTTCTTTTTTCTCAGAGAATAAAACCATGAAAAGTTAAGTTTTGCAATAAAACCTAAATCTATCTTTCCCCCTTCCCGTCCCCACAGGTTGCAGTACAGATCTCTGCTGCAAGGGGTTTTACTCAAGAGTGTTAAGGAGACTGAGCTGGATGGGATAAGATGCTTTAGCAACAAAAGGCAAGAAAACTCTAGATTAAATCCACGGGTTGGATTTGGCCTGATCTGCTCAATTCTAAATGATCTGGGGGAAAAAAAGTACTGAGCTGGTAAATCTGTGATTGTACAAAAATCTTCAGGACAGTTAAGCAGGCTATCAGGTGGACTGAATTTCAGAAGTATTTCACTATACTAATTTGAATAAACAACACCTGAAATGTAATGTCTATAACTGCATTACACAGGAAAAACCACCCCTGTGTTTTCAATGACAGGATTTATTTAGCTGCCACCACTGTCAAAAGACATCTTGGAGGTAGTGTGAACAGTTCAATGAAGGAAGAAGCTCAGCAGCAACCAAGAAGGCAAACACAAATCACATTAGAAAATAAAAACCAGACCAGGAAGCATCCTATAACACTAAATAAAACAATAGCCATGATTTAAACACACTCATTTCACAGACACTACTATCATAGGAGTGCAGGGCCACACTCAAACATGGGAAGATTAATTAGTGTAACAGTTTCAGCTAACTGTCCAACAGTTTTGGACAGATAGGCACAATGAAGAACAAAACCACTAAAACCTTCACCTTATGTATGACCATCTACAATGGTCATGAGGAACTGGTAGTCACTATTTCTCAAAACAGAAGAGTTATGGGGCGCCAATTTCAGGTGTCAGCTTTACAGCAAAAAGAACTACTTCATAAAATGGAGTTCAGTTATGCATGGAAGGCAATTCCATAGGAGACTTTGGGGGCTGAAAGTGTAACTGCATTAAAAAGCAATTATATTACTTCAAGGATGCTTGAAAAGAACTATTAAACATGGGGTCCAGATCCTTCCTGTGGTTCAACAAAGGCTTAATCACTGACTGCCAGATGTAGAAGGGCATTTTTGGAGAGGATTACCATATTCTTTCCCTAGCATCCATCACTGACTGCTGTCAGAGATGGAATTCTAGATTAGACAGATCTTCCATCTAATCAAGACCAGATGCCATCCATGAACTTATCTGGCCAAAATGGTTTTTTCCTGATAGTCTTTAGCAGGACTTCTGCTTTTTGTCCTTGTTCTGAAGTCTCTCATACTTGAAACACCAGGACTTCATTGA
The DNA here is from genome assembly GCA_013399455.1 of Anthoscopus minutus. NCBI lineage: Eukaryota > Metazoa > Chordata > Aves > Passeriformes > Paridae > Anthoscopus > Anthoscopus minutus. The sequence goes on from VWYI01047095.1 coordinate 66,161, forward strand.
TAAGATCTGCATTGTACTGGCATCTATTCAGAACTGACTAAACTCCATAAGCAAGCTGTCAATATCTCATATTCATTTTCCTCTTACAGCTGAGCTTACACTCACTCACCACATGATACAGATAATGGATGGTATACATTCCAGCTAAGTTATGTTTTCACTCTGTCCTCCTAACAGATTGGTTCCCCAAAACCTTTCATGTGTAGAGAGGCTGGAGAGCTGAACATAGATAAATGCCTGCCTTGATTTTGTATTCCCACAGTCTTGGTTGTGGCTGTAAGGAAACACTAGCCTGGCTCCTTTACTGACTGTTGAACACACAGTGCAGCTCCTTCTCTGGCTCTGTTTGTTTGTGTAGCTAAGTGACCGATTAGAATGGAGGTTAAAAACACAGCCACACCAAACACACATTTCTGCCTGACAAAACAGGCAGGTACATGCTTCCCTCTGCTCCAGGTGCTACAGGTACTGCATAAAAATCACTATGACCAACTGTGCAAAAAGTCCTGGGTGTGTAATTGTTAGCATTGAGGCTAAGCATGGGGAGAAACAAAGGGCTGAAAGAAAACATTCATTTCCAAAGGACAGAAAATATGTTACAAATCAAAAGATAGTAAGTGCTGAAAAGTGCAAAAGCACCTGTACTCAAACACCTGAATATTCAAGGTTGGAGTTTAAGTTTTCATCCATTTTGTCAAATAGTGATAAAAGTCTGTGAAAATGCAGCTAGAAAGTCCTTTGGACAAGATGGTGGAATTCCTCCAGTGTCACTTTGCAGTCTCTTGGACTTTGCGCCTTAGCATATTTTGCCCTGACTTGACTTAGTGACCTTTGCTTTAACATTACAAAGTTCAGACCACATCTTGTGGGCTAGAACAAGCACCAGCAGTATCTCCACTGACAGCTGCAGATAGCAGCCACATGAGTGGCATTAAAACAACCCCCTGAGTACTGTGTTTGAGCATAGGTGGCAATTCATGACACCACAGCTGCCACAGCAACAGATTTAATGGGTGGGGAGTGGGGTGACAAAGCAAAAAACTGTTTGAGAACCATATGAAATAAAATGGCTTTTCTGGGCAGAATTTAAGCTCCAAAACACCTGAGTTGAATGTGTAGTCTGGTGTTTGTCTTAATAGTCCATACACTTCTGTGTGTGTGTGTGTCTTGCTGTCTCACTTCCCCTTTTAAACGTTTTTGTTGAGTTTTTGAGCTGTTTCTAGACTCATCTGCAGCTGCAGTGTCTCTGTAACTCATGTGCTTCTTGTAGATTTTGTCACAAGAGGCTGATGGCAAAAGAGGTAGTGATGGAGATACACAGGTACACACTTGACTAGGAGCAGGACTCCCCATGTTTGGTTTTCTTAGGAAGCAAGGCAAAATAAACAAACAAAAAAAATCCCCCCAAAACCAAACCAAAACAAAAAAAAATCCCACCAAAACCAACCAAAACCACACAAATTATTTTTTTTCCCCTTTCTTAACTTGCATGAAACTCTTCAGACTAAAAAGGAAAGACAGGAGTTACACTGATCTTTGGACCTTCCTCCTAAAGGTCACCATGGACTTAGTAGCATTTACTACCCTGCTACAAGCTGTCAATCCACCACGTGGATTATATTGGTATTTAATGTAAATGCTAACAAGCTTTATAACACTGGATAGATACTTGCTGATCAGAATGCAGAAAATTTATCATTCTGGAAAAAGAAAATAGTGGCTAACTTGTTAAATGTTCTCTTATGGCATGAATTTCTCTCTAGTCCTCAAAAACTTCAGTAAATAGAAATAGTCTTAGCAACAACCCTGATATAAACACAAATGTGTTTCCTGAAAAGCAGGAAGCAGCTTAACAATCATATCATATGACTAGCTAAACAGAGAAGAACTTTGCTGGTTTTTTTCCAGGGCATTAAAGCAAATTTCCATGTGACTTTGTGGGACACAACTGTTGCTGGAGCTGCTGTTACTGGAAAATCCTTTTACTCTGCAGCATGGGCACTTTACAGATTTTGTCCTGCCTTGTGAAATTCATCATCTTGTAGGAATCAATTTCTACTGAGCCTGTGCATGAGCAATGAGAACACCAGAAGACCTGAAGACAGAACACTGAATTCTCTACAACCCGCCATGACCCCATCCTGTGAATGTGTGAAGCTGTTTCAAAGCAGCTGGATCACACACTAGATCAGTGTGAGTATTTAATTTGCTGCTACTGCCTGATACCCTGTCAATTTTGGCCAACAGGAATAAAGAATCACATCACATTGCAGCCCACCACACTGGAGCACCAAAGAGTTGTCCAGTGGAAACAAACTGTCTTGGGTTTTTACCAGCTAGAAATGTCAGACTAATCCAGATATGGCCTAGCAGCCAGATCTTCCTTAATGCATATCCTCTCTATTATAAATGGTCATGCCATTCCCTAAAATGCAAGTTTGGATCTCTTCTAGCTTTTAGCCTTTTGCTTTCACACTTGGGAGCAAGAGATACCTTGAAAATGTAAGTCATGTAAACTGAATGTTCAAAAGGCTGCCTGGAGCATGAATCTGCAGATTTGAGCAGGTGGTTTGTAGCTATCATAACATTGTATAAAATTTACAGGTTAAATATATAAATTGATTCTTTTTAACAAACAGCAGAAATGAAGTTAAAATTACAAAAGGAAATAAATAAGAGCAGCAATGAAGGGAGTAAATCTGCAAAGGAAATCTTAAGAAAGTTCTCCTATTTTGTGCATGGTGGAAAAAAACCCCATTCTCTAAGTATTAAATTAACCTGTGGAGTGAATGGGGAATAAATAAAAGACTATGAGTTATGAAGGTTAGAGGTCAATACATATTATATATGTGAGCAAGATATATCAGAGAGAGCCAAATGAGTGAGAATCCATTGTACAGAATTTATAGGGTGTTTCTATATTAATCTAAAGATAGAATGAGTCTCATAGATTCAGTCAGATTTCTCAGGGAGAAATTTAGATGCATTAAATTTTCAGGAGTTATTTAGTGGAGTTTTAAAATACAGCCATAATTAACCCATAATAGTAAAGTACATAGGAGAATTTTGAAACACAAAGTTTTTAAAGTACCTTTAAAATCCCAGACGTAGTCTGTGGAGACTTAAGAAGTATATGCAGGTTACACAGGTTATAATGGCACCTTCACCTCACAAATAAGCTGAACTATTAAGTAAACATAAGCATGGATGAAAATTATTTGAAGGTACATTTACATTCAGTGACCAACAAAAATGTCTTCTTTCAGATTACCAGCAGTAAAACATGGAGAAGCTGCAAGTTGATTCAGGTCTGACTGAAAATTACAAGTTGTTTACATAACTATAAAATTTGTACATGCAGATTCATTGGGTAAGCTGTTGCCCATGTCCATCAGGCACACAGCTCTACAGCCTTCTATGTACCACAGTGGGTGACTTTGCAGGTGTGGGAAACTGGCTGAAGTTTTGGCCTCCAAATGTTGTTTAATCTCCTGATGCTCACAAACAGTAGACAAACCTTTCAAAGATTACAGATGTTGGCAGTACAACCTTTACAGCTCTTCAGAAGGCACGTGGACATCCACTCTCATTGCTTCTTTTTTCCCCTTACTGCCTACCTATGCTCATTTGTTCCTTCCTCCTTTTATTCATATAATATAGTTTGATTCAGATGACCAGATGGGTTTGTTATCTCCACGAATGGAAAGGAGCACAAAGGAATGGAGTCAGATGGAGAAATCCAGTAGCATATCCAGAGAAAAGGAGCCTCTGACCTGGCTCACCCATCACCACCAGTCAGTGGGAGAGGCTCCGTGGATTGCTGTATAGAGTCAGTGCCTGCAGGGGTTGGGAATGTCTAGAGGATAGAGGGGAAGAACATCTTTGGGATTGTATGAGACAGCTTTTGAGATGTTTAGAGGAGGAATCAAAGGTGGTGGTAAGAGGGGATAAAGATGGTTTGATATAGAAAAATAAAAGGATATGGGGCTAAAGATACCTGACTGGGTGTAAAGAAGTTGTTGGTGAGTGTGCTTGTCTGGCTACACCTTGCACCTGATCATCTCAGTCTGTCTTGTCTTAGTAAACTGTATTTTAATTAATTCTTTGGGTGAAAGCAGCATCTATATTCCATGTATAGGTGTAGGTGTAGGTGTAGGTGTAGGTGTACGGTGGCCTGAGTGCCACCAATTAAAGGTGGGGGTCACAAGTCACAGGGTCTAAGTGTGTCTTAGATGCAGCAAGAGGAGAAACGAGAGCATACACTTTATGTGAATCTGCATGTCCTCGTGTGGTCACTAGCAAACAGTGAGCCAGGGCAGGTGAAAGTCACATTTTGGAGCAGCCATGAGTCCAGGAAAGAAAGTGAAGAGACCAGAGGACCTTTGAGCTGGCTGCTGGAGAGACAAGGGGTTCTAAGTCACCTGCTGAGGAGGCTGTGGGTGGGGTCAGCTACTGGTAAAGGCCACTACTCTGGACTAGCTACCAGGGAAACTTGTTTGCCTGTTTGTATCTCTGTGTGAGGGGACCCAGAGGTCAGCTACTGAACAGGCTGAGTGTCCTAAATCCAGCAGTGGACAAGGGAGCCATAGTTCATAGTTGTAGATCTGACTACCAGCAACTAGAGTGGAACTGTAGGCCTCTGAGACAACATTTGCATTTGTCAGCAACTGAAAAGAGTTGGAATTCAGGTGTTAATAACAGAATAAGATTAGTGTCTCGGGCCTGCTATACAGGGATCCATATTGTATAGATGTATATAAATACATACTAATTTTCCATGAATGGGTTTCTGTCCTGATCAGCCAGAGAGGGGAACAGGAAGAGCCCATTAATGCTGTTTGTTTTTGTGTGAGTGAGTGCTGTGTTTTCTGCCTGGGTTAGTCAGCATGGCCAGCCATGTCTATATCTGTATTTGACTGAGCCTATTGGGAACACACACCCAGCCTTACCACTGCCTGGATCTGGGAACCTACTGAATTTTAAAACTGGCATACCAGCAGCCAGCAAGAGGATGGCAAGTATGAACAGTAAACGGGAGGATTTGCAAAGTGTGGGGAAAGCCAGTCCTGGAAGGCATAGCCAAGGACATATAGATTCAGGCAATGTCCAAGACAACCTCACTAATCAGGCTGCTGAATAATGACTTATTTGTGGATCCCTTCCAAAAATGCAGATCACGCACAGAAGGACACTTATTTTGAGTCCTTCAGCAGAGAAAATGGTACATAGTATCCAGTCCTCTGGTAATGGCTGCTTGCAGGGCAAACATGCTGATCCTGATCCTCCAGCTGCTTCCCTGATGTCAGAAAGACATTTGACTCAGCCTAGCATGATGCATGTGGGCTACTTGGAGTTCATTTGCAAGATGCTACAAGCCCTGCTGAAAAACATTTACAGAAAGGCAAGGCTGGAGCTGAGAGCACAGAGTCGAGCTGACATCAGTCACATCACAGCAACGTAAGGGCAGACAGGCAGCAGGTCTGTCCAATACATCCAAACATCAGGTCTGTCCAACACAAATCCAATACACAGATTTTGGGATTTTTGGAGGTTATATATTGATTGGTGGGGGCTACCTTGACTATGTTCAAGATGTAGAGAGCATCCAAGATTGTTTTCGAGAAGAGCCCAGCTGGGCCACCTTTCAGCAAGTGGATATGGAGGTTCTGTAACTCTGGCCTCGGGGCTGCTCTTGCACAGCAGCAGAGACTGGGTCAGGCAGCACAGATGTGCATGGACAGATGAATGTCTCCCACCACGGCTAAATGTTGGAATAGGATATATAGATAATGGCATCCCATGGAAGAGTCATACTGGCAGACAGCAGGCATCCTCTACTTGGGAAATTATGCAGCAGTTACTCAAAGGAATCATAAAGCAGATTCAGAAGCTGTGGGAAGTGGCTTCCTCTCTGGAAGGAAAATCTCCTTTTCCGTTAAAAATCAAGCCATTTCAAGCCATGCATATCCCACGGCATGCTCTGTATTGTGGGAACATGAGCTCTCAGGAAAGTTGCTTCACAGACTGCTTGACATCCCAGTTACAATTTTCAGGCAGAAGCTTGTCTTATGGGCAAAAAAGAACCAAAACCAACCAAACAAACAAGAGCAAAAAAAATCACCAAAAACAAACAAACAAACAAACCCCAGGCAAAACCGATCATGAAAGAGCTGTGGGAAGAAGATGGCAAGGCACAGAGAAGGGCTATCCATTCTTGCCCTTTCACAGAATAATAGAACCACAGGATCAGTTAGGTTGGAAAAGACCTCTGAGATAATCGAATCTACCATGTCTGACACTACCATGCGTGGCACTAAGTGCCACATCCAGTCTTCCCCTAAACACCTCCAGGGACTCCACTGCCTCCCTGGGCAGCCTGTTCCAATGCCTCACCACCCTTTCTAAGAAGAATTCTGCAAGCAAAGGCTGCGATGTGCGCGCCCGTCGGGGCAGGAGGACACGGAACAAGAGACAGGAGACGATATCCGGCCGCCACATGCGAGTGAAGAAATCGGAGCCACGTTTCCCGAACTGGGTTTGGGGCGAGCAGCAGACCACGAACGGGAGCTGCCGCTGGGGCAGGAGGACCCCCAGGGACCCCCGCCGCCGTCGGGAACACAGCGAGGGCCGGCGCGGCGCAGGGGCGGTGCCGGGCGGGGGCGGCCGCTGGGCGAGCGGCGGGGGGTGCGGGAGCCCATAAAGCACCGCCCGCTGGGACGGCGCCGCGCACAGCCGGGCTGGGCGGCGG
>VWYI01047095.1:72993-95724 GCA_013399455.1 Anthoscopus minutus
AAGCGGGACAGCTTTAAAAAAATTGTTTTAAAACTTCCTTTTATGTTTGAGCCGGCCAGACTGCGGTTGAGAAGCGGGGAAGGGCGGCGGAGTCTGGGCGGCCCCTCCGGGCGCGGAGCCGCCGCAGCCCGTCCGGGCGCGGATTTGAATCCCGGTGCCCGCCCGGCTCCCGCTGCCGCGCGGGCAGGGAGGGGCGGCGGGCGCGCCAGGAATCCGACAGCTGCCGCGGCACCGCCACCGGCACCGCCCCGGCCCGGCCCGGGCTCTGGGCAGGGCCCTCGGTGCTCCGCAGGGAAGTTCCTAACTCACTTCTCGCTTTTCCTCCCTTAGTTTTGGGAAGTGATAAGTGATGAGCATGGCATTGACCCAGCCGGGGGCTATGTCGGTGACTCAGCGCTGCAGCTGGAAAGGATCAATGTCTACTATAATGAATCATCTTGTAAGTGTGGGACGGGGAGGGGTGCGGAACGGGGTACTCCGTGGGAAGGGCACAGAAATCAGAAGACGGCGGGTTCATAAAGCCATATTGCACATCTGGCCACTCTCCTCACATGCACCAGCCCCACAGCTGTGCCCAGCTCAAGAAAAAATATTATCTACTTTTGTACAAAGTATTAAGATGGCTGGGTGCTGTCTCCCTGGACATAGAGAAGTGGCACAAGGGGCTGTCCTTACGGTTTGGAGGTGGACGTTTATTATTTAACATTATGGTAGGTGTTTGCTCTTCAAATGTATGATTACTTCACCAAATGCATTTCTTCAATTACCCCAATTTAAGCTGTTGGTTATATGAGCCCACATCTGTAGTACTCTCTTTAATTTTCATGAATGAGAGGGTTGGGCCACAGGTAATAGAGAACTGTTCCATTAATAAGATGCCAACAGTCATCCAAGTCCTCAAAGTCCTCTGTTGTTGAAAGGTGTTAACAGTGTAAAATGGGGATCTGGAGTCCTTTGGTCTGTGGACATGAACCTGCAAGTGTGAATGTTTCATCTTTTGTCCATCTGGGGTTAATTCATATTATTTACCTGAGTTTCCTTGAACAATTTCAGCCTGACACAGATTGTTTATTTTGTGCTTTGTGGTAGATGCTGTTTGCCATGTACATCAAGTAGCTCTTTCAGTGGAGGAGAATCTTTCAAGCAAAAAAGCTTGTGGAGATATGTTATGATTACTTGAACATGAGCACTTCAGTCACCCTGATATTCACAGGAAAGATAATCTACTTTCTTAACAAGTAAATCATTTTTTCTAGAGAGAAACTCCCTAATATCTCTTGCTAATAAAGGGCTTAAAAAATGTAAAATCTGTAGAGCCCAAATTATGTCAGGTCTGTTTTCCAAGGTGTATTGATTTATTCCTTTGGAGGTGGGTTTTTCACCACTATGACTTTCTGTATAGGAAGTACTCATATAGGTACGAACTACATATTAGACTAATATGAGACATGATATATTTGTGTATTAAAAGCTACAACTGTGTTAGCTTATTTCTGAACATTAAGGGTATGCTTACTTTTTGTTGTAGCCCACAAATTTGTACCAAGAGCAGTCTTACTGGACTTGGAGCCGGGAACCATGGATAGTGTGCGGTCTGGTCTTTTCGGTCAGCTCTTTCGGCCTGATAATTTCATCTTTGGTATGTGGATGTTTCTTTTTAAAAAACAGAGCTCTTCAGCAGCTGTTTGATTTACCAAGTGAATGGTCAAAAAGCGTTCTATCTCCCTGTTACAAAGTGGTCCTACTGAGAAATCCTAATAGCTGTCAATGCAATTGCAATTTGACTGTAAGCCAGTCAAAACATCCTCTTAACTGAAAAAGTTGTTCTTCTGTTGATTGTTCCTTCAAGTTAGCAAACTGCTGGAAGTTTCCTATGGTATTCAGATACAGTACATTTGCTTTCCACACACATGAACTCCAGAGAAATCCAGAGGGCATTTCTGCATAACAAAATGCACAGAAGTTCTACAGAAAATGGAGGGGGGAGGGAAAACCTCAACCACAAACCAACCAGACTACTGTCCACTTCAATTCACATTAAATGCTTGAGTATGGAATTTTTTTTAGGCTGTGTAATTAAACTTTTTTCAGCAGATCCTTGCAGTATAGTAACAGTGGAAGCAGATCAGCTATAATATGGAAAACACATATGTAGCCAGTTACTGGGTTAGTTTCTAGCATAATGAGGAACAGTCTGAGAGTATGTGGCGATGTTCTGGTTTCTCAGTGTTCTTGCAAAGGGTTGTTTTTACTTTTACTGTGGAACTTTGGACTTCCATGGTACTTTCCATCTAAGCTTTAAAATGCACGTTACCCTTTCAGAGTATCCTTATGAAGTACAACTGTGTTGTCAGTCCCTTTGCACTAAAGGAGAAACAGCATGTGGAAGTTAAGTGAGCCACTTCTGAAACAGGAAGTCTGAATGAAAGCTACCATGAGAACTTTCATGTCCTTTTGGTTTCCAAGTCTGCACTTGCCATAAACACACTTCCTCCTGACAAGGGAAGCTTAGGTTGGAATTTAGCTTGGTATCTTGTGTTAACATAAGGAAGGAACAATGCCAGGCACAGACAGAGAAAGATAAACATAATTTGGATGGTATAAAACAAGCTTAATTAAGTCTGGGTTGTTTGGGTTGGAGGGGGGATTAAAAAAGCCATACAGTGCTCCTTTAAGGCTTTTGTGGGAACCCAGGATGTCCCTCTGACAGTCCTGGGTGATCTGAGCCCAGGCCAGGGAGGTCTAGAGCCTTGGCAGGGGGNTAGCTATGGGAAAGTAACTATAAATAAAGTACACGTAGTTTATAGTATAAAAGAGAGCAGAAGCCCCATGGGAGGAGAGAGTGCCTTGGTCTGATCTGCTGAACAGACCACCACAGACCAGGCTGAAAACATTTTCTGATAAGCCACAATAAACAACCTTGAAACAGAAAACCGAAGACTTCAGACTCGTTCTTGAACAGCCGAATTGGAGAGCAGAGACTTTTTACACATCTCCGGGTCATCTTGACCACAGGAAACCCCGAGAGGCTTTGACTTAAAACTTTTATGCTATTCATGTTGTTCTATAAACTCCATGGCAGTGTTAAGGGTCTCTTCCAAAGGAGCTGTAAGTTACAATATGTAACTAAAGGAGTAATCTTAGGGAGAAAAGCCACAGACATAGACAGTTTTATGAAATCTGTTTCTGTATTCAGGTTTTTTTCATTTCATTCCCTTTCACCTGCACAAACCACACAAACCCTCTGAAAGTGAATTCATCTGACCTATGGAAATACCTGAACTGGAGCTTTACAGTTTGGCACAACACCAGTAAAACCAGGGCAAAATCAATTCAGAACATCTTCAACAATAGTCCAGTTTTCTGTACTCCCTTCCTGCCAAGATAACAATGAACCAACAGCATGTGATCTCCTCATATCTGACAGAGGCCTCTGCCAGCATCAGGCACTGTCCTCCCAACCTGCTGAATAATGTAGAATGGCTGAGCGCTGAAGTAATGGTCTTCTGTGTCAAAAGCCAACAAAGCATTTTGTTTTCTCTTTTAAAAATCTGGCCTCGGCCCACAAAGGATTTAGTGGCAGAAGCTGGCAGTCCCATACTTGCTGTACCCCAGGCTGTGTGGGCTCATTCTGAAGGGGATGTTTTTAACCTCTGCTTGTGCCCACATCTCCACAGCAAGTAACTATGGACCACCAATCAGGATTTCATGCAGGTGTATTGAATACATGGTCACACACTCCAGATACAGGAATTTTTTATCAAACCTGCAAGAGATTAGAGATGGACACAAAATAATCCCTGTACTTTAGTGCCTATGTTGATACAGTGGTGATTTGAAAGGTGAAGAGCTGTGTGTGGAACGATCTTGCTGTATGAGAGCAGCAGGCCTCCTGGCCTTCTGACAGCACACAGTTGCCCACCAGGAGCTGCTGTGAACTTTGCTGTCTCTTTCTGTTAACCAGTTTTCACTTGCACATTTTTGCATTTCTCATTTTTTTCTTCTGTACACCATTGCTAGATTTTCTACAGAGAAACCACTCCAATTTAATTTGCATTAACTGATGAGGGCAACCACAAAATGACTGTCTGGCAGTCAAAGGCAAGTTCTGCAGCAGGGCTGTTGACACCAGGCTTCTAAGTGTTAATGTGCAAGATACTGAGCTATTTTACCAGGTTTATCTTATATTTTGAGCAGTGAAGAGAGTGGAAGAGTGAAAGAAGATTGTAGGAAACAAGTGCCATTTTAGGGATTAAAAAATATATTAGCTGTTAGACAATGGCTTCTCTGCATGTGCAGCTCAACCCGAATATGTGTGATACCCTACAAGTGTGTTGGTGAAAGAAGTAGTGTTGGAGAATCTGGAGGTGCCAGGAGTGCAGATAAGTTGTAGGATTGCTTCATGTAGGCTTCTTTAGATCCTGGCAAATGACAGATGCAAGATGCTGGAGATGGGCTTCCAGGATTGGCAAAAGATTTGCCAGAGTTTTGTGGTCACAGGCTCATTTTCCACCTAGACAGTTTAGTCATGGTGAAATTTGGTCGCTTCTGTGTGTTTTACTTAGATTTTCAGAGGTCAGGTAGGTAGGTACCTGATAAGTGGAAGGCATCCAGTAGGGTTTCACAGGATCGTGATTATGATTTCCAGGTTTGTGATAGCCTTGTCAGGGCCATGGCACCTCCAGATTGCATTATCATGGGGTAAGAATTCTGGAGCTTCTAGGTCATGTTTATATAAGATAACTGGGTGTAGAAGCAGGAAATCTCCAGTGAAAACACTGGAGACCTATGGCACATGGGTGACAAGTGGATGGAGTGTAGTTTTGCCACTGGAGTAGCTGATGGTTGTCCTAAAATCAGAATTTACCTTCATTAAGAGATTAATGCCTTCTGCATTTTAGAGTGACGTCTGCTTGGTTTTGTGCTTCCTATCCGTAGCAGGGGATCTGCTCAAACAGGCTGCAAGTGCTTACAAACATTTAATTCTGGAAGGATATTACTTTGTGCTTTGCCCAGCTGGACAGGAAGTGCTGAGCTCCCTAGGCTCAAAGGAAGAAAAATATAGCAACATACAGAACAAAGCATTAACTAACCAAATACACCATGAGGAAACCAAGCATTTATGCAGTGGAAAAGAAGTGCCTAAGATTTCAGAACTGTCCTAGCCAGCAGTTTCCGTGGTTCATATGTTTGGCACCAACATGGTACCGTGAGAATTGAAATGAGACATGGTAATGGGAAGGGAGGGGAAGGTCTTGGGGAACAGCACAGAATTTGCCAGCTCCATACTTAATTCTGGAACTATTGCTCTGTCTCCCAGGAGTACCCTAAGTGAATTCAAGGGCACAATGTATGTGTATAGTAGTCACTGTGAGTACACAGGAGTACTAAAAAACTGATTCCCCAAATTAATCCTTCTCTTTATCAATAACAAAATTGTGACAATAGCAAATGATCCATGCTATTTATCTTAATAAACTGAGTGGCACATAAAACAAGAAGGGAAGCCTTGAGAAGAAAAGAAAGGACTCATTACTTTAATTATTATATCAGCAATCCAGTTTTGCAAGTCATTTTGCCTTATACTCATCATCTTCAGTATCCTGAAGAGCAGTGAGTTTGTAAGGAAATCAGTAAAACCTTAAAGGCACTTAACTTAGATTTTGAAATAATGTCCCTGAAGCTTCTGTTGATCACAATTTTCATTCAAGATAGGTAACCATGAATTTAAAAATGATATATCAAGTTACATAGGATTTTGAAGCCCAGCTTTTCTCTTTGACTCAAAGGAGCAGTCCAAGAACCTCTCATTTTCATTGAGGTATATTTATCAAGAACCTCTCATTTTCATTGAGATATGTGATTCAGCTTTGCATGTATCACGGTCCTTTACAGACAGAGGGCATTTAAATATTAAACTGTTGCCTTGTGTTTACAGAATCATCAGGATTGAGAGTGTGAAGGTTTTCAAAACAAGGAATTAAGGCCATAATTGCATTTATGAAAGGTAAAATGATAAAAAAGAGGAAAAACAAACCAAAAATACCAACCAACCAACCAACCAAAAAAAACCAGCCAAAAAAACCAACTCAAAACAAACCAGCACCCAAAGGCATTAATGAAAACTGCCAAAGACTATATGAAAAGTTTATATTGATACTTCCAGAGATATTTATAGGCAAAACTGAAGAGCATAGTTATCTACCTGAAAGATTTATAGCAGCTTTTGTTACAGATGCAAGTCCATTTAGCATGCAAATATCAAACATTGCCAGTAATTACTATTTTTTTTTCCTTCCTGTTGTGTCTTATTTTAGGACAAACTGGTGCAGGAAACAACTGGGCTAAAGGACACTATACAGAAGGGGCAGAGCTGGTTGACTCTGTGCTTGATGTAGTAAGAAAAGAGAGTGAACACTGCGATTGCTTGCAAGGATTTCAGCTCACTCACTCCCTGGGAGGAGGGACAGGGTCTGGCATGGGCACCCTACTCATCAGCAAGATCCGAGAGGAATATCCAGACAGGATAATGAATACCTTCAGTGTCATGCCTTCTCCTAAGGTTTCTGACACAGTGGTGGAGCCGTATAACGCTACGCTTTCGGTCCACCAGCTGGTTGAAAACACAGATGAAACCTACTGCATCGACAATGAGGCTCTGTATGACATTTGCTTCCGCACCCTGAAGCTCACCACTCCCACTTATGGTGATTTAAACCACTTGGTCTCCGCCACCATGAGCGGGGTAACCACATCCCTGCGTTTTCCAGGCCAGCTCAATGCTGACCTCCGGAAGCTGGCAGTAAACATGGTCCCCTTCCCACGCCTTCACTTTTTCATGCCGGGTTTTGCTCCTTTGACGGCACGAGGCAGCCAACAATACCGTGCACTCACAGTCCCAGAGCTCACCCAGCAGATGTTTGATGCCAAAAACATGATGGCAGCCTGTGACCCAAGGCACGGCCGGTATTTGACAGTGGCCACCGTCTTCCGCGGCCCCATGTCCATGAAGGAGGTTGACGAGCAGATGTTGGCCATCCAGAACAAGAACAGCAGCTACTTCGTGGAGTGGATCCCCAACAATGTCAAGGTGGCAGTGTGTGACATACCTCCACGTGGCCTCAAGATGGCCTCCACCTTCATTGGCAACAGCACTGCTATCCAGGAGCTCTTCAAAAGGATCTCGGAGCAGTTTTCTGCCATGTTCAGGAGAAAGGCCTTCCTCCACTGGTTCACAGGAGAGGGAATGGATGAAATGGAATTTACAGAAGCAGAAAGCAACATGAATGACCTGGTTTCAGAGTATCAGCAATACCAAGAAGCGACAGCAAATGATGGAGAGGAAGCGTTTGAAGATGATGAAGAAGAGATCAATGAATAAAAAATTTAGGTGTGAGATTTTTGCGGGCCAGATTCTCAAATCTGGATTTCTGATAATTAGGCTTGTAAATCCATACTTTAAAAAAATAATAAAAAAGGGAGCATGAATTTCAGATGTTAGAAGTGCTCTTCAGAGTCCATTGGGATCACTGAGGACATTCAGCGTTTCTGGAAATCAGACCATTTCTATTAATGAGACAAATGTAAAGCATTCAGTTAAGACTTTGGCCTAAGAGTCTGAACATGGAGATTGCTAGTTTGGGATCTTTTTTCTTTAGGGTTGTAATCCCTAAAGATGTAGAAGAGAAGATGTAAAATAGGCATGAAAATCTAAAAATAGAGCTACACTATTTTCTTTCAGTTATGAGTAAGAAAATCTTGTGAGCTTGAAGTATTCTTTACCAAATGAACTGCCAGAAATAAAATTTATTCACAATAAAAGAAAAAGTTTTTACATATTCTGTACAGTAACTGTTAACAGTTATATTTGATTCCAGTCCTCTCAAAATAAAATAAAAATTAATAGTACCCTCTCAAGCAGAAGTGTTCTGGGCAGTCAATGCTACATAAATACCCAGTGACCTGCAGGCTAGAGGGTGGATTTATGTGATGTGACATCATCACTTGCTGCTGCTGAATAATCACAGATGATATATATGAAATCCCTCCATTTATGATGTGTTCACCATGAATCTCTGGATCTAAAGTGGCACCCCAATATATGACTGGTCTTCCTGGCTATCACCAGCTGCTGATGTTATTCCTAAGTCTATTTCACCCAGCCCATGTAGCTGAAATCCAGATATTCCCCAGATCATGGTGGGACGGGACACAGGCTATGTGCCAACTGATCTCACTACCTGGGTTTGTAAGTTCACCACACCTACAGGTGCTGTGCATGTCTTGTTACCAAGATAGGTTAAAACAACTGGACAGGTAAAGGTTAAAGTACAAGAGCATTTATCCACGATACTCAAAACAGTTGGCAGAATGAGACATGAACAACAGATTTATCTGCCCCCACTAAAGCCAAGCCAGAAAGGTCTCTGCTTAAGCCAGCTGACAAAGTGACTGCTGAGCATTTGCTCTCCGTGCATGCTTTATGTTTCTGCTCATATCAATTAAACAGCCCTTCTCCATTAGAGAGCCTCTACCAGAGAACACTCTGTCTACTTGGAGTCTCTTATTTAGGCCAGTTCCTAGGCAACAAAGCAAGCAAACAAAGGAGAAAACCTCTGGAAATCCAAACTGAATGTTTCAAGAACTCTTGCTTTTTCTTCTTGCTTTCAGAAGCATTTTCCAAGCAAAAGTATTGCTCAATACTTAAAAAGGCACTTTACAAACATAGTAGAATTTCCAAATTTCCATCATCTGCTCCAGACAAAATGATGCTTTGCTAGTTTGGGATTCAAGGGAACAGGACAGTACTGTAGGAAGTATATAAAGTGGGCAACTGTTAATCACATGACATGAAGCTGCCCAATCCTATTCCATGCAGAAATGGAACTAAACTAGCTTTAATCAAGTACAGGCTTTTTGCAGAAAGTGACTTCAGAGGTTGAGAGAGTTGCTGGAACATGCAAACCAGACTGGCTTTGGCACAGAGGCAGAGCTTGGGAGGCTGATTGTCTTTAGAAGGATCATAGAGGAGTTGGCAAATTCACAGAGGCCACATTCTTTGCTATGTCTAGTAATTCCTAAAGGATTTATGAATAGCCATAGAGCATCTTTAAATATGCATCTTATAATTGTGAGATGTGGCTATGTATTAATTACAGCATGAGATAAAGTTACAATATACACTGAAGAGAAATTGGCTTTCCAATTAAAGCACTAGCATAGTTTCTGCTGAATGAAATAGAACCAACCATCTTACTGTATGTGAAACTGCATTTTGTTGTAACATGGATTTCATAACTAGGTCCAAGTCATAAATTCTGATATTACTGTGAAAAAGAAAAAAAAAGTTTAAAATGCCAGAAATCTTGGCATTGCTAAATAATGGAGTTATTCTCTTGGTGAACCAGCCTGTTCCTTATTGCATTTCATACACTTGACTCAAAATGCAGAATGCAGACTCTGAGGCTGTGGAATTCAGATCTCACAATGATCCTGCTTTGATTCATCCATTCTTGCACATGTAATTACTTGCAACTGTTTGATGTGAATTTCTAGAATGTGTGGAGGTGGAAGAGGCAAACTAATGTTCTCTTTAGAAAAAAGAGACAGCTTTTCCATCTGATCCTAGAGGGGAAAAACCCCTGCCAACATAATGAACCCAGGAACCTGTAGCAGGAGGATCATCAGAGGACCAGCTTGTGTGTAAGCAGTAACAGATCCACGGGAAGCACAAACACTTCCTGTTTCTCTTCAGTCAACCAACTCTAATCATCTTCCTTTCCTGAGTTACAACTGAAAATTGTTTTAGTAGCAAGTTTAGTGAGCAATTCCTTCAGTTGCACTTCCTTTCAAATAACTTCCTGCCTTTCTGCCTTTTTCTTGGAAGCTTCTCTCTTGTTTTGCAGTCTCCATGGCAAGTCGCATCTGGCTTTGTTACTCTTCTCAAATTCCTCACCTGTGTGTCTTTCATTTGCCCTCTAGTTTTTCAGCCTAGTCTCTGGCACCTTTTATTTCTGTGCCTGGCCCACCATCTTTTTCTCTTTTTTAACTGCTTTGCACCTGGCCACAGAGCAGTGTCTAGCAGCAGGCTGCCAGGACAAGCCAGACCCTCGGAGAACTAGAAGCGCAGCTCCCACTGCTCACACACAAACACGTGTCAATGCTAGCCTGAAGAGAAAATACGGCAACCTACACCACTGACACCATTTGGAAACTGGGAATGGGTGAGGTGTTGCCTGAGAAGAGGGTGTGGCATCAGGACAAACATTAGAATCTAACTCCACAGGTCAGCTCCTTTGACCAGCAAGGAATGGGGCAGGCCCTCAGCTCAGTCAGGAGAGCCCTTGCACATGTTGACTTAACCAAACCACCTCAGGCTCTTGCTTTCTCTGCATCCCACAATTACTGCTCAGATTATGCTCTCCATTCCTTCTCTTGCACTTGTATTCCTTAGGAAAATGTGGTCACCCCTTGGGAAGAGAGTCAGACTGAGCAAGAGGGTCTAGACCTGCTCCTTCTCACGGCCTTGGAAGAAGCAGCGACTCAACAGCTCTTTTGGTGCTGCACAAGCCCCTGGTAGCTGAAGCAGCACTGCTTGGTGTGCTTGCAACAAAAATTAATCCAGCATTATTGGCAACCACAGAACTGACCAAACTTGATTTTCTTGATTTATATTCAACTACCCGGCATCTTAAATTTGGGAGTTGAAGGAGGCTAGCAATCCTCTTCAAAGAAGCAGGTTGGGTAAATAGCCTTTTTTTGGTTGTTTTTCCATATTTTTGAGTCCAAAATCCATCAAATTCTGCCATTTTTGGCACAAAATATTAAGACTTGCTAATGTAAGGCTAAGGAAGCAAGTTAATGCTCTAAAACAGAGGCTAAGGTAAAGGACAGACAAGGCCATTTTCATGCACATATTAATTGTATGCTGCAACTGAACAAGAGTGGAATTTATTAGTAGACACAAACAGGGAGTAAGAGAAATCATGTCCTGGAGATGATTCTGTCAAGAGTCTAGTAGTCCCATTGTGAAGAGTCAGGTTAAGGGTTTTGGAGGTTGGGTAGTTGATTGCTGAGTTTTCTGTTGGTTTTATTTAGCAAGGAATGAAGAAATGCAGAACTCTGACCTTTATGGTATAAGCACAACTAGTGCTCAGTACTGGCTAAAAACTGAACATCCCAGACAAGAAGTGTTCCGTTAAACTGGAGGATGAGAAAATAACAAACAAGGCATTAATGCAGAATACATGTAAGATACAACACTAGAGCAGTAAGCACAGATATCAATCACTGCTTTGTCATGTGTGGAAGATTTGAGTTTTACAGAATAATTTCACTATTGCAATAAATCATTCTAAACTTTGACTCCAATAATTAAGTAAATGAAACTGTTTTTGTCAGGCTGCTTTCGTGTTTTATCATTCATTCTTCAACAAATGCAATAGGGATAAATAGAAGTATTTAACAACTAAAAACGCCCAGTAAATATGCCCAAAATAGGTGTAATTTGCTCTGTTTCCCTCATTCCTCTTCACTGTAAAGCCAGGTAAGATCACAGATGGAAAAAGTTTTCATGAAGAAAAATAAAATCCAAAAGAATACCTTCCATAAATAATTTAACTCAAATAACTTTAGAATCAAGAGTCTAAACTTTCAGATAAACTTCTTTCCTTTTTGTCATCCTACTGGTTTCCAGTATGTTGCAACATACAGATGGAATCAGTCACTAGTTATCCTTTTAACCTGCCCTCTGACTCATCACCCTTAAAGGATTTTTGGTCCAGCAGAGGTTCATTTTCCTTCCCCCCTTTAACCACCACTCCACCCTCCAACCATGCTTCACTCTCTTCTGCTGGGATGGGGAGACAGGCCATTAATTTTTGAACAGCTAACTTCTCCAGCTAATGAATCCTTAGCATGCAGCAGACAACGAGAAGCAGATTACTTGGACAACTGTGTTAAACTAAGCAAGGGAAAAGCCCCATAGCTTTAGGTTAAGCAAACAAGTATGCAATTCTGACAATCTGATTTATCACTTTTGCTTTTGGTTGCTGCCTTTCATATTTGTGAGCACAACCCTGTTAGCCTATTTTAACAGAGTTTTGTATTCTAAATTCTATACCCAGAAACCGGGAAAACAAAAAAAGGCAAGCTTCGTTCAGAAAAGTACTGTTTTTATTGACTCAAACTGTATTTACACAACACATTCATATGTTCAATATTTTACAGAACTCTGTAAAAAACTGACTGGTAAAACTACAGGAGCCAAACAGTTTCAGATTTAAGACACTGAACCATGAGTAAATTTTAAGATACTTAAGCAAGTGTCCAGTTTCACTGTCAACTTATATGGCAGTTCTCTGTAGACAAACTCTAAAATCAAAATGAGATGAAGGGGAAAGGATCAGATGAAAAAGCTGATAGTTTTGCAAAGCTAGTACTTTGTACAACCAGACTTCCACATTTCACAATGCATTTTGTATGATTCTTTTTCTTTTTGGAAACAGGTCACATACAGGTATAGTTTAGATAAATAATCAAAAAACCCTTTGATTTTTGTAAGCTTACAGACATTTGGGGGGAAAAAAAAAAAAAGACCAGTGCCACAAAGTTTGTGCATGAATCTGAACTGTTTCAATGCTTGAGAGGCTCGGTTCTGGCGTTCCACTGCAGCTCAAATTCCCTGTATGCTTCTCCAGGTGGCAAACGCAAGATGATCACCTTTTACCAGTGAACTGACGATCTCACACATGTACATTGGAAGTAGAACATCCGTATCTCCCAAGAGATCACTCTTCCACCCATCCCTAATACAGTTTGGTTGAATAAATATTTTTTGTTTTGAAGTACAAACTAGGTGAGTTTGTTTCTCTTCCAGAGTGCAAGTCACCACAGGCACACACTTCACAGTTAAAATGGCATCCCTCCTCTGATCTGCCTAGCAACCTGTTCATCTGTGGTCTCCTCTTTTTCTTTTTCACGCTCTTTGTTCCAGTCTTTAAGGCCTTCTGGTAGTGAAGTATCCTCATCCAAACTTCCTGTACCTTCCACAAATTCTTCATAAGTAGACTTTTCTGCAAATGGTCTTGGGCCAAGCAAGTCTAGCATGTCGCTTTTATCAAGCACTTCCTTCTCCAGTAGCCGCAGGGCAACCTGGAATAGCACAAGTTATGTCATACATATCAAATACCAAAGATGGCTGTCCTATTTGGAAGAGGTTAAGGCAGTTAATTTGGCATTGATTAATTCTGATAGTAAAACCAGGTTGTTCAGAGTTCACCAGATACAAGATTTTTCTCCCCCTCAAGCATTTAGGGAGCAGAAATACAATTTTATTTTTAATCCTGCTTTTAAGATCAAGTGAAGTGCCCTCACTGTGAGTCACTGTTGATTTTATTGTTGCTCGGAACAGCAGCTTTTCACTTCTGCCAAAAGGCTCCTGATGCAAGACATTAAGCGACAGATTAAAACAAGTGTTCCCTTCCAGTCAGTGGGGATGGTTTAGTCAGGCTGCTGTTGTGTTACAAGCTCAAGAGCACCATAAAATACCAATGTGTGAACACTGCACAAGAGTAGCTGGCAGCTTTGGGTCAGTGAGC
Source organism: Anthoscopus minutus (assembly GCA_013399455.1). Classification (NCBI taxonomy): domain Eukaryota; kingdom Metazoa; phylum Chordata; class Aves; order Passeriformes; family Paridae; genus Anthoscopus; species Anthoscopus minutus. The sequence goes on from VWYI01047095.1 coordinate 86,592, forward strand.
TCATTGTTCAGCACAAACCACATTTGGTGATCTCTTTTGGGACACCGAACTGCTACAACAGGATTTATGGAGCCCATACAAACTTGTCTCCTTGTCAGTAAGCCTTGTGATCTACTGGATGTCTATTCTAGAAGACTATCCTTTTGCTGTATCGGGGCTTGTGGCATGAAGAAAGAATATGCACAAGCTGAATCTCAGCTGCAGTGAGGCAGATCACAAGCAGCCAAGGGACAGGAACAGAAGAAGACAAATGTTTATTAATGCTCAAAAGGAATTCAGACAAAAGAAGTCATATGAATTTCCCTGCTTACAAGAGCTTCTTTTAGCCCAAAAATTTGGGATCCTGGTATTTAATCTTTGGGATTTTAAGTTTGCCTATCGCATCTACTAAATCCTGTGTTAGTAGGCAAACTCTTCCCTCCAAATTTCCAAATGAATATTGACCACATAAGCAGTGAGGAGTGTTAAATCATGCTCCTGAGATGCTCAGAGGTGTTCCAACACAAAAAGAGGTTTCTCTTAAGTCTTGTGACACATTCTCAAATCAAATGGGTTTTGAGCAAACTTCCTCATATACTTACATAGCCACTATTTTAAATCTAATTCAGTTCAGTTCAGATTTTGGCTTACCAGCTGGGACTTAGGGGCTAAAAATACTGTAATACTCACCTTCTCCACTTCTGCCTTCTTCTCAGTCAGTAGATTTAATGTCCTTTCATAGGCAATGTTAATTAGCGACCGCACTTCTTCATCTATCAACCTGGCGGTTGCCTCACTGTAAGGCTTCTCTAAGACCATGTCTCCTTGACGAGGGATATCAAAGGAAATTTGCCCTACTTTTTCGTTCATACCAAACTGAACAATCTGAAAAAAAAATCAAATAAACAAAGGAGAGACAGAAGATTCACGTAAAATGTGGCAAACAAAAAGGAAGGGAAGAAGTCATTTTGCTATAATGCTATATCTTTTCCTTTAACATTAATTTCCCTGAAAATTCAAGTCTACTGAAGTTAATATGTGTGTTGACTTTCACTGCTTTCTTTTCCCTGATTAAAGTACAGGACACAAATAACACCATTTTGAAGTGGTTACTAGTGGTATGCACAGTGCTTTGCTGTTTAAATTCTAAGATATTACACAATTACCAAGATATTACCACTTCAGCCTTCCCTACGCAGTAAAACCCTTCTCCTTTACCTACCAGAAACAGAAGTGTTTCACCAATTCAAAATACTCTGAAGTTTAGCATATCTATTCACCCATAAAGATAAGCTGACTTAAGTACTAAAGTAGAGAGTCTTGAAGGCTCTTTTCTATCAAGTCCAAAACTCATATGCTACTCCTCATCCCAAGATACTCCTCTGCAAATGTGAAAACAATTCTTATCTTGCTTGAGTCAGTACTGAATACTGACTTGTCTGGTTGCCAAATGTGGATGTTTTAAGTTGCATTTTACTCCAGCTGAGGCAGAAGCAAGTTCAAACTGCTATTTATTTATTCACTCCATGGCTACTATCAATTTGATGGTTACTAAAGCAGCACTTCTCAGTCTAGCAAGATCCACACAGGTATGGCAACGAATATTCAGAATTCAAAGAGATCTTACCATTAGAACCAAGCATCTTAATCTGCTTTCTTAAGAAAAGTTTGATGCATTTTTTTGGTTAACATGTACAAAAGTCTATAAGTAGACTCATTTTTTAAATTTAAAATTGAACAAGAGTCACTGAAGATCTCATAGAATTAACAGGATATCATTACACATTTACTTCCAGAACTAAAGCAACAAGAAGCACATGTGAGACCAGGAAGCAGGTGGGGTTTGGAGATAAGTGTGCAAGGGAAGTGTACTCCAAATGTCTCACTCCTTTTGAGTGCCAAATGACACTTTTTGTGCTGATGCAGGAAATGTAGTAAGATACCTGTGTGTAGCCCACAGCCACACTTAGGTGAGTCACTGCATTGATAAGATACTTATCTACATTAGTTAATATGATACAAACACAAACCAATGTCTTAATTCCCATAGCCTTAACTGACATCAAACAGTGCTTTCATACATGATTGTCTGGATTTCAAGTGTGAATCCAAACTGAATCTTCACACTGGGCTGTGGGGTGCCCCCTACCAGGGGAGGCAAAGATTTGGTTATTGTTAAAGAAAGAGGCGTGGCTTCGCATCCTGAGAAGAGTGGACTCCACCCCTCTGCCTTGGGGGATGCGTCTTCTAAGCCCAGGAAAGGTAAAACTCCACCCTTCCTCTATAAAACCCATCACTCTGCCCCTGTTCAAGGTTCTCTGCCTCCAGATTAAGCTGAGTTTGTTCCTGTATTGGTGACACCCCAATAAATGGATCTTTGAGTTTAAACAAGCAGAGCCCCATCTCATGTCTCATGCCAGTCACCAGACTTCCCTGGACTTGATCCTACAGCCACAGAACCCCACAGTGGGCAATTGTAAATGTAGGATGATATCATCAGATCTGAGCACTAAATTCCGTTTTAAAATAAGTATAACAATTACCACGTGTAATTGAATCCAGTTGGATCCAACTGCAACATGTATGTTCCTGTGTGCAGATGTAGGGCAGTAATCAAAGTCTTATGCAGAGACTACTGTTGTGAAACAAATAAAATATTTGGGTCATCAGCATCTCTAAACTACACCATGTGTTTATTCATGCAGTTTTTTCTGAAACAAGGCTTTTGAGGGACACACCTGATGAAATTGCATCATATGAAAATATTAGGTCAGAGATAAAGAAAACAGTAAAGGAAAAAAAGAAATGTCACTGAAGCCCATACCTGAGCATATGCACTCTGGGTCACCTTCTTCAAGTCATCTTGGGCACCAGTTGTAATTCTTCCAAAGAAGATTTGCTCAGACACACGTCCTCCCAGAGTCATGCACATTCTGTCCAGTAGCTGCTCTTTGGTATAAAGATACTGTTCTTTGGGCAAATACTGAGCGTAACCCAGTCCTTTACCACGTGGAATAATAGATACCTACAAACAAAATTAACAGTGCTGCAACTAAACAGTGTTAAAAACCGTAAAGCATTCTTCAGGTTGACTTACTTTTTAATACCACAACCCACACCATACTCACCCTTGAGGTTTATTTCAGATATTATTTCCGTTTACAGTTTTGCCCCCATTGTGTTTTATCCTTAAAAGCCCTGGCTAGCTCTAAACTGGGATAACAACTACTAGAATATCTGGAAAAGAAAGGTAAGACCACTGTCATATCTTCTCTAAAAACTGCATGATATTTTAAAAATACCATTTTAATTAAAATCCACAATTCCTTGAATGTCATGTATTGGGCAATGTCTGTATACAGACATTGCATTTTTCCATCTTTAGCATTCTAAACAGTTTAAGGAATTTCACGCTTACTAATGACCTTTCTTCCAGCAGTAAACTGTACAAGATTATTTTTAAACCTGAGATGAGATTAAAAACACAGCTATGCAAAACTACAAATGTTAAAGCAACTTTGGGAGATTGGGGAGCTTTTTCCTCTACGTTCAACTTGTCACGCTGTGAACCCAACAGAAAGCAAACTGAAACTAAAATTTAGCCTTATATATTGCTAAAGTATACCTGTGTAACCTGGTAAGAGTAACTTAAACTACTGATAAGTACTGAAAGCCTCAGAGAAAAAGCAGCCATCAAGGCAGGTAGACTCACTTTCAAAGGACATTTATACTATAAACTATATAATAGCTAAGTCAAGAAACAGTTAAGAAAGTTACAAGAAATGAACCAAAATGTACTCTAAAATTGACACTTATACTGCTTTTTAGAAGATTATAGATTTTGATATCTTCTTAACATTAGGGGGAAAAAACACCACAAAGAAAAAGAGGTTGTCCATGCTACTGTTAAAATTACAAGTTCAAATTAGCCTTCTTACCTTTAACAGTGGGTCAGCATGTTCCAAAAACCACCCTGCAACTGCATGCCCTGCCTCGTGATATGCTACTGTCTTTTTCTCCTCTGGCTGGAGTACTTGAGTTTTCTTTTCCAAACCTTTGTAAAATAAATTTGATTAATAGTTTCAGATACATCTTTCTCCTCTGAAATCCTTTCTCTCATTTGGACAGATGATGAGCAATACTTAGAGGCCGTGCATATGATCTATTGAAAAGGTTTAAACATCTCCCCAAACCTTCAAGTTTTAGAAATTTGCATCCTCCAGATTTTACTGTAACCTTGCTCTTCCTTAGACTTTCTAGTTTCAAAGCAAATTCTTAAGAATATTCAAATATTTAAATAAAACATTTGCACCTTTTTTCTAGATTATTTCACACTAGCAGCAGTTAAAAGCATTCCTAAATCCAAAGAGATTTTCCTCCTGCTATTTTGAAGGAATTAGAGAAGTATCTCTATGAAATTTCTCTTCATACCCTTTCCTCTATTACAGAAGTCAGAAATATAGACAGGATACTTCTTTCCTAAATCTCAGGTGTGTTTAGGAGAGAAAAAAACACAACCTTGAAGAGCCGGACAAAGATTCAAAAGCATGGCTTCCTATACAAATAGAAAACGAAGTTGCCTATTACAATTTTTGAGAAACAATTGGTGCAATTCACCTACCTCCAATAACTCTTTCAATTGCTTGCTCAAAATGCTTTTGGTTTATAGCATCTGAGAGATGCCTTGCAGCAATTAAAGCAGCTTCATTACAAACATTAGCAATATCAGCACCTAAAAGCAGAGAAGACAAGAATTACTGATCCTTTTCAACACTTTTCCCTGAGTTTAGCATAAAGTTAACCTTATCTATAATTAGTTTGCTACAAACTCTCACTGAGCTTGAAAATTAAAGGCAATGTGCTCTGAAATAGCTTAATTATTTAAGATATATTTAAATACATGTACTATAGTTATAAGCTTTAGGATTTTTCTCACAGGTAGACAGCCAACAAATAAATTTAATTACCAAGGAAGTATTTGTTTGATACATCCCACCTTCCTTTACTATCTGCAACAGATTATATTTAAACTAGTATATATTTAGCTGCATGCATGTCCTATATGTAAATTCTATATAGCTCAGATATTGGTATATCTTTAGGAGATACCTTTTCACTTTACTGATTTCAAGCCATCCACTTTTTGTTAAAACTATTTGCAGTAGTGCTATTAAGATAACTTAGTTTAAACATCATCACTGTAGCTTCCAGAAACATTGACAGTCAAATCTCAGAAAACCAGTTTTATATAGACCAAAAGCCAGTGAAGAATTCACAAATGTTGGATTAGGAACAGATGTGAGAACTCTCATTACTGGCTTATAATCCAATTCATTTAAAATCTGTACTGACCAGTAGTTGAATTCTACACTGTTTTTTGGTTTTTACATCCATAAACATAAATTTCCCTACAGAATATGCATATAAACTCCACAAAACCCAGGTCTTCCCCAGAAGTGTTCAAGAATGCAACACACAAAGGAAAGGACAAAGGAAGAACACACACACCCACACACACATCCCCACACACACAAGTGATAACAATCAGAAACCTTTGAATTGCTTGTACTGAAAACAGAAGAAATTCCCTTTTCATGTCACCCTGACTGAAGCTGACAAACCTCGAGACCCTCAGAAATCTTCTACTTGCTCAAACAGGCAAAGAGAATTTCAGGCTGTGCCAGTAAATACAAAGAAATCAAATGCCATCCAGAAGATCAGGTACAAGAAAACCAGAATTAGTAGGGAAATCAAATATCTACAGCTTAAATAGTAAATGGAGAATAACAGTGGCATTAGGAGTCACTTACCAGAAAACCCAGGTGTTAGCGATGCAAGCTTTCTTGCTAGGTTATCTTTATTTAACACAGTGTCTAATTTCAGAGGTCTAAGGTGAACTTTGAAAATGGATGCTCTTCCTTTTATATCTGGGGGACCTTTAGAATAGAAGAGACATGGTTTTACTTTTCACACACGTATATCCTCAAATTGAGTGCGTGCAAGGAAGCTACACAAAAATAGTTGCAGTGACTTCAGCAGTGTTTTACAAACACAGGATGATCTAGGCACCCTAAAACTTACCAATGTAAATCTGCCTGTCAAAGCGTCCTGGTCTCATCAGAGCAGGGTCTAAAATATCTGGCCTGTTAGTACCTGCCAAAATGACTACATTTGTGGTTGTATTAAATCCTGTTAAAGAAGAGTGATAAAGAGAAAAGCTGCATGAATACAATTTTCTATGGAAAAAAAAAACCCCAAAAACAGAAATAAAAGGACTGTCCACTTTACAGAGTCATGTAAGAACTGACAGTTTAAACAAATTATCTTAAAGCTCAAAATGTTTCTATTTATTCCTGCATTGTCCAGCTTTTCGTTACAAGCAAGAAATGGCCTTGGGCTCTGCTTTGTGAAGTACTATAACAAATCCTGCTTTATCTTCAAAATACAATTACAGATTAACTGCTCAGGAAATCACAGAACCAGCACAGCTAGCTGTATTTTTTACAGACAGACTTGTGAATAATTTTTTTGCCTATTCAACTATGACAAAGAGTTAGGAGATACAGAATGAGGGTTCTTTTCCTCTGAATGAATTTTAGTAAAACATCAGGCTGCAGCAAAGTGAGTCATCACACTTTATTTTAGGAAACAAGGAAACAGACAATTTGAATTTAAGCTAGAATCCAAATCTTGGTTAGCAGGTCTGAACAAGCATATTAGTTCTACCCAATATCGTTGTTATTATAACATAGTATTAGACATTAAATACTCACCATCCATTTCTACTAAAAGCTGATTGAGTGTGTTTTCTTGCTCACTTTGTCCTCCAAAATTGCCCCTTCCTCTCTTCCTCCCTACTGCATCTATTTCATCAATGAAGAGAATGCATGGGGCATTTTTACGAGCCAGAGCAAATAAGTCTCTAACCTTAACAAAAGAACAGAGAATGTATCAGATTGGTTTGTGACTCTTTTGAGTTGGGGGGTGGGGAGGGGGAGCACATCCGTAACAGTATCCCTATAACTGGGTATGGCTCTGAAAAAGCTTTCCAAAGCCTTCAACCAGCCCTCAAGGCAATGATAAGTTACTTAATTCCTCTCCAAATATTCATTTGGAAATAGAATTAACTTCTGGAAGTCTGGAAAAAACATCCACGACATGAGTAGATAGATGAAATTTTTTTCGGACTTTCATATTTTAAACAAGATACTACCTAACTTTAGTTACAGCACAATCTGACTTGAATTTCAGATGCAACATTGCAATGTTGCTCTGCTTGCAAACATATCAGAAGGACCTCATTAAAACCAGTTCAGTGAGTTAACAGATCTACAACTGAGGAATCAAATTGGAGCAAACAGGAAATGAAACATTAACGGAAGAATTTTGACCTGAGTGAGAATTAGATGCAGCTCAGAGCTTTACTAATCTATACATTAGTGATGCAATTACAGAAGGCTTCTCAGATGACAAAAAATGTACAGCAGACATGAAGAGATGCAAATTTTGGACAGTAGGCTGTACTGTACAGAAAGTCACACATGTTTTGAAAAAAGTACTATGAAGGAACAAGATAAACAAGTGCCAGATGCTGAAAGTGAACTATCTTTTTACTGGAATAAGCAGAAATCCAGAATCACACAACTATTTTTAGTGTATATGCATTATGGAAACTAAAGATTTCCATATGCATATACACTAAAAAATCACCAAGGAAACCAAGGCTGTGTAAGCAGTTTTAGTTCTAGCACATTGCAATTTAGAAATTATCAATTTAGCATCACTGAAAACTGCCTTATTTAATAAATTAATAGGAACTGAAAGTAAAACACTCTCACATTGTTTTCTACAGCCATCAGAAATTATCAACTGTGTTGAAACCTCAATTCCCAGCTAAAGTTGTGTCAACAGATAGGAAGAACAGAGACTGGTACAGAAAAGTTAAGTCACTTTACTTTGGGGCATTTCAGGTATCTATTGACAACAGAAGTCTGAGTATCACTATTATTTTAGGATACCTAATACTTTCCCAAATTTTAATTACCATAAAATAACATCTGTAACGCGTTTATACCACTTCACATGTTTGTAATTAGCTTTCTTAAGACAGTTAAGGAAGAAAAGAAAAAAAAAATTAGGCATATATTTGGTTATTTAAAATGCCTATCTCCAGAAATCAGTCATTGGACTCATACTTCAATCAGAAGCTTATCTGTGTGTCCTAGACAACTCTTTACAGCTAAGAGTTTGAAACTACAGAGAGGATAAAATTCTTCAAAGAAACAGGATTTAGAGTGGAAGAGGCATTCCCATAGCAGTAGTCAAATGAGCTAGAGATTTCTGATCCAGCTAGTAAATTTACTTCAGAGCTTAAAGAGTGCTGTTCTATGTTCTCAAGCACCTGAAAAGAGGCACATCCTTAATAGCCTGAAAGCAGATAGTGAACTGCCTTTTATTCTCTTTATTATTAGCATATATCATATATAGTTACTGTTATTAGGAGTAACTTTCATTGAAGGTACACTGATGATTTCTGTGTTTAGATGTGCATCTGGCATCATTTGTGAGAAATCTACACAGAAGAAAGAACTTCAGGCTGTAAAACCTGACAATGTCCTTTCAACAGCCAATACAGAAAGAAAAGAGCAAGGCCCAAGACTTACTCGTGCTGGACCCACACCAACAAACATCTCTAAGAACTCTGAGCCATTGACGGTGATAAATGGCACATTGGCTTCTCCAGCTGTAGCTTTAGCCAAAAGTGTTTTCCCAGTACCTGGAGGACCTGTCAGAATTGCCCCCTGCAAGAGAAACAGGCATATTTTCCTCATGAAGAAAATGTAATATTAAGCCTATGAAATGATTATAAGTAGAGTCTGCTGGCTTTTCTTTTACCACAGTCAAAATCATGCAAGGAAATAACTAAAGATTAATCCCTCCTTTAAATGAGCAAAAGGAAAACCAAGTTAGATACAACTTCTTAGAGTTACAAGAACAGTGTTTCCTTTGATTAACATCTTAAAGAAGAGAAAGTGAGGTATGTCATCAGGTGGATTCCCCTGCCAGTACAGCCAAAAGGCAATTCTGTAATAATTATTTGCAAGATTGATGCTATAGCTATATGTGTATCATTTCTGGTCCACATGAAGAGATA
>VWYI01047095.1:95759-124672 GCA_013399455.1 Anthoscopus minutus
AGATAACCTAATCCACAAGGCAAGTCTTCTGGCACCACAGTTACACTGCTGGCACTTAATGCTTACTTATTTTTTTTCTGATTGGAAGAAGACAGAAGCTGGAAAGCATTGCATATGTAAACAATCCTAGTACAGTTTAGAATACTGAGGACTACTAGAAGAATAAAGTCTAAGTCATCATTCCCTTACCTTTGGAATTTTTGCTCCCAGATCCTCATATTGTTTGGGATTTTTCAGGAAGTTAACAAACTCCATTATCTCTAATTTGGCCTCCTCACAGCCAGCTACATCTTTGAATTTAACATCTATTTCATCCTTAAGGACTTTGGCTGTAGTTTCACCAACACTGAAAAGTCCACCCATTCCACGCCCTGCCCGACCTAAGCCTGCAGGACCTCTTCTTAATGTGTACAGCAATGAACCAATAATCAGAATTGTAGGCAGCAAACTAAGGAGAAATGATCTGTGGATAAAAACAAATAAAAGAGAAAGATATGAGAGGAATCCATTACTGCAAATAACACATATAAGATGTTGGTTCGATCATCAGCAAATTTAGGACTAATACTCTATTAACATGTAATGTTTGTATTTCTGCAGGTTGTTTACACTGGGAAACCATCAAAATAAATTCGAGAACAAATTATTATACTGATAGTTACTTGTTTTTAAATTAAGCACATCAACTAACATCGCTGTGTTTTACAGAGGAAAAATTGCATTACCTAATAAACACAAGTAGCTTCTTTTTTCAAATGTAAATTTACAGGACTAGGTATGTAAATGATTATATTCTCAAAGTAAGTTGCATTAGGTAGACAGTGTATCCTACTGCTTCATTATAGACAGTGTATCCTACTACTTCAAGAATAAATTTCTCTCCAAAATGCACTCTTCTTCCCTCAGGTCTTTCAGCTTTTTATATTTTTTTTTCCTTCTTTCAACGTCTCCTTTTTAATTTTCAAGGCTACAGATTTGTGGGGAGGAGACGGTGGTTTCTTGGGGTGGGGTTTTTTGTTTCTGTTTTGTGATTTTGCTTTTTAAAAATTTATTATTCATTGTCCATTGTCCTCCAGCTTTCTAGCACAGCTCTGTAAAAGCCAAAAACTCTAACACAGTCCTCTTTATCATAGTATCTGAGCACTGTACAGATTTTTCTGTGAAAAGGAACAGCTTCAGTACAGAGCTCACAAGACGCTCTATCCACACTCAACAAAAACAAAAATGCAGAAAAGAAGCATCATCATAAATGAGCACAGGATTTCCAGGCTTTACAGATAACCCATATTCCTAGGACAAAGAGGAAAAGACGGATTTCTCCCTCTATTGTAGTATTCAGCAGATTCTGATCCAACAAGGAACAGCAGTACTTTGATTACATATAGCTGCTGCTTTCTCCTGTTTTCTGTGGCATTCCTGGGCCAGAGCAATATACATAAATCTCTGTAGGAAGAACAGACACTGAGGAGGAAAGGACCAGAGCTGTGGTCAGAAAGAGGGATTCAGGAAGTAAAGGTCTGTACAAGGCTGAAGAAGGCATAGGAACTGACCCATTTTTCCCAGTCTGTTGTGAGAAGCCTCGTGCTGATGTGCAGCCTTTCCACACAAGTGCTGCATTTGCCCTGACCATCACTTTTCCCCCGGTTTGTTTAAATAAGGGCTCAACCGGTTTATTTATGGATCATCCTTAGGAGCATGCTCCATTATAAAGAAACAGAGAAATGAGGCAGGCAGTATGTAGAACAGGGAAATAAAAACCTCTGTCTGAAGTTGCAGGATTGCCCAGAGTTAAGGCCACCATTTTTCCTGTTCCCACCAAGACCAACACATAGCAGCAGCTTGGTAAAACGCACAGCAGAAAAACCAAGACATCTTCCTCCATCCCCCCAAAGGAAAACAAATATCCCCAAGTACCAAGAATGTAAACACAAGAGAGGCTGTAAATGAGCCATTTTAGTTAGTCATATGAGCTACTACACCAAAATTGAACTTCCTGATGATACAAAACCTATTTCACAGACATCAGTAGGAGTAATTTTTAAACTGGTCACTTAGAACCAAAAAGAAACTAGTCCTTGGGATACAAGACTATGTTTGTATTCTAAGCCATTTGGAAAAATACATCAGAGAAGCACTTTTACTGTATTCTAAATAAGGTCAATAAAATTTAGCTACATAAGGCTAATACAAAGTACACAAATCTGGTATCAGAGCCATTATTCCCTAATTAGGTGCAACAAAGCTGCAAATCTAATACTATATAAGAATATCAGTACTATTTTTCTTAACAATTAAGAGCATGATGCATCTTCCAGTTTATGCTAACAGGCAGATTAGTGTGATCTACTTAATCACTTGTATCCAAGGCCCCAAAATTCTTATGCTTAGTTTTTGGCCAAAAATTGATGGCCAGAATATCTCAGCCAAATTACTGAGGTTCTATGATATAATCTGTCTTCTCAAAAATCTACGTGAGTGTCATCTCTGGAGCTCTGCTGCTGTGCCTGGCTCTTGGCTCCAGTAAAAGTCACTGGGATGAAGGGCTTAAATGAGGAAAGGAGTTATAGTAAAACAAGAAGCTATATTTAGAGTAAGAGGATATGGATTTCTTCATAGACAAAGTACTGAACAGCTTCTGTTACACTCAACACTCAAAAGTAAACCCACGCTGATTGTTATTCTGATAATACTGCCACCTAGTGAAGCATAAGGAATGTGTATTACAAACCTACTGTTCTACTATAAACACAACCATTACCAGAGACTCTTTAAAGCAACTTCTTACCCATCACTCTCTGTTGAGTAGACTACCGGCAATCTGTTCTCCACTTCTATTCCCAGATCTTGCTGCACAGTCTCAAGATTCCGTTCAAAAGTGTCCACACTACCGATATTGAACCAGACGTACTGCTAGGAAAAAAGCAGAGATGACAAAGTGCCCTATCTTCTTTCACCTTCAATATAAGCCAGCTTCTTCTAGTCTGGTAATTCCTAGTGCATGTGCTGGATTCAGACCAAGCTTAAGTTCCTTGTCAAGTGTGTAACTGGTGTAAGAGGCACACAACAAATCTGAAGCCTCCCAACCTGAATATCACTGCTTCTGAAGAGAAAATAAATCCCAATAGTTTTAGGGCACTTTAAACAGATGGATATCCTGGTATTTTATCCAGAAAAAAATGGAAGGGAGTAATAAACAGATCTTCACAAGGGAACTATATACTCAGAATAATACAGAGCACTGAATCTAGAAACACAGCAGTCATACAACTTACTGTTTCATTTGAAGGTCTCAGCCCTTCTGATTAAGAAAGGTTTTTGCTTCTCTTAAGAAAAACATTGGCAGTTTATACTAGCTTTAAAGTCATCTGTCTTCACAAAAAAAAAAACCAAAAAAAACCACCGACAACAAAATCCAGCATGAAATTCATCATAGAACAGAAAGAAAAATCCAGATGTTACTTTCCAAATGTGTTGAGATCTGGTCTTTCAGGAAAATCTCCCCTTTTGCACCATGACCTGCCTGACTTGTCCCTCCTTACTCTTGACATTGAAAAAGCAAAAAACAGAGCAGTTAACTGATTGGGAAACGAAGGCAACTGGTTGTATGTGGGCTAAAGTGTAGGTGTATAAATAAGCCACACTGAAACCCACTGATTAAGTAATTGCTGCAGATTTCACTTTACCAAGGAGGGACTTGCAGACCTTGTTTCAGAGACACAGTTAAGAAAAGCTCTGCCACCTAAGAGGAGGTAACCTGATAAAGCTTTTCTAATGCTTCTTTGAATTTTCCATGAAAATTTTATATATTTTTCAATACATCCCTACCCTGGGTATCATTATTTGGAAAACTTTCACCTGCATCAGTCTATCCCTCACAATGCTACTAGAAGAGAAACTCCATGAAATAAATACTTTGGAAACAAACAGTTATCTTAGTTTCCTCAAGTAACTGGCTAAAAGCAGTCTGGAACAGAAAAGATTCCTAAGTATGTGGACTTAAGTCTGGGATTTTCTTAAGCAGATGGAAAACAACAGTTAAAAATAAAGAACCTTCAGCAATTTCTTGCTCTTCCTGTTTAAGTATCTGTATTAAAGGGCATAAAAGGAACTACTTGTCATAGTTTAAAGTATCTATGGCAAAACAACTACAGTTGTAGTTGTACAGTACAGATACAGTAAAGTAAAAAACACACAATATAAGATAATGTTAAAAGAAAATATCTTTTAAACTAAGAAATCATTAATGATCCAGACCAAGTTTCTGCCTCAAATTTTGCATAAAAAGACTCTTTTGTTGCTTCTAATATCTCATGTACATGTATTAAAAGTGTTTACCCATTCATGGGGAGACTTTCCAGGAACAAAGATGACTCTAACAAAGCGCTTGTTCACCACTTCAAGTCTGTCCACCTGTAGGAAGAGAAAAGAACAAAACCTGAGTGAAGGGTGTACAGTCACTGCACTTCCACCACAGCTTCAGACAACACATGTAAATCTTTGTTTTCCAGTTAGGAGACTACAATTAATCATGTACATCAGGACAATTCCACAGTCTACAGGTTTGCCATTAGGAATCACATATGTAATCAGGAAAAAAAAGAATACTGGCACATCAGAATTTAGATTGAGAGACTGACATAGTATCCTTTTCTCAAGGAAAAACTCAGTGCATGCCTCAGCAAAAATTAGTTACAGTAAAATAAACAATAGTTAATTGTCTCAGTGGTCAAACACTAAAAGCAGTAAGTAATATGATTCCAAACTCTTATAACAGCTTCCAAAACAACCCAAACTGAGCAAAATGAGGGAAATCTGAACTTTGCTAGTTTTAAATGCTTTAAAGGTGTTAAAACCAGTTATTTTATGAAAAGAGGAAGAAAACATGGAAAAATCTTTAGCTGACTTCTAAAAAGGCCCTGTCAAAATCCAAGAAACCATTGGAGGAGACTTGTAAAAAGATCTTAATGGTATGAATCTGCTAAACTTACAGCACAGTTCCTAGGTCTATATGGCATCTGTTACCTCAGCTAAATAGTTCTTTATCTAACTGATGTTATTGTATTTAATATGGTAACACAGGAAGCCCTTTCTATTAGGGAAAACAGTTGTAAGAGCAATCTAGTTTTAGAAGTTGGGCCTGAACTGTACATTGGTTAGAAAGGTGGTTCCCTGAACTTGCTACACGTGGCCATTTCTGATAGAACTGAAGCAAAACATGAGCTAAGAATTCACTCTAGAACTAACCTGATTTCATACAACACTACCTGAACACCTTTGTTTTGAAAAGCACCTGACTCCAGTAGTGCAGTTTTCTCTCCACCACCATGGCAGCCAACAGCTGCCAACAGCACTTGATAGCCACACATTTAGTCTGTCTTAATATCCACACTACATCTTACAAAGACACAAGAAACCTGGTTTTGTGCAACAGCCTACTTTCACAATGCTTTTCTGCGACAAGGCCTCAGGCTTTGTTCATTATAACAGCTAAACTAATCTTTTTACAAAGTTAAGTGTCTTACTGCTTCAGAAATTAATCATAATGGGTTTTTCTCACAAGATGTACAAAATCACCAATTTAGAACAGGATCGATTGTAAGACAGTCTGGGCAGAAGGGGAAAAAGCATACAGAGCAGATCTGCAGAGAGCAGTTAGAAATGAAAGGTAAGAGACACCTTGTTCAGCAGCTTACCAAAGCAATGGGAGGGTAATTTTGCATTACCAGAAAATCCCTCTAGGTCTGAAACCTAGAAGACAAAGCAAACCAATGCTTTCCTAATCTGTAAGCAAAGCTACAAGCAGGGAGGAAACAGAGCAAAGAACTAGTGGCTCCTGAATTGGAAAAAGCCTGTGCAAGACACAATCTCCTGAACTTCAGGGCTTCACCAAACTACTACTCCAAGTATGGAAAGCTGCCAAGTTCTACAGAGAGATAGGATACTAATGATAAAATTGATTGCTCCAGCAGTGGCTCCAGGTAAGAAAAAATGAGAGGAGAAAACAAAGAGAGTAGGCTACTTTACAACAGTCAGGTGTTGATGAAGGGATGCCAGTGAAATATCCTTGAAAGGATTCTTCCATTCCCCACCCATCCCCTTCTGATCTCACTGCTGCTTATCAGCAGTTCCCCAAGGAACTGACTTCTGGCATGAAACAAGCAGAAAACCTTTTCTTTCAGAGGGATGGGCTCATGCAAGTGATAAGGTTAGGAGTAAACTTCCAAAGGCAGCTGGCATGTCTCTTTAAGCCATTAAATCAGCTTACCTGTACTGTAAAGCCATACTCAGACAGAGTGTGGCTACACTGCCCCTTCATACCAGCACCCACATGAGCTATCCAACAGAAGTTTTGTCCTGAGTTGCTATTCCCTCTCCTCTCTTGAAATGACATAAATCTTCACACATCCATCCAGAACATCAGATCTAGGAACTGATTAAAATGAAAGCTAATTCCTTTCTCCCTCGAAAATTACACTGAGCCAATTCTACTCTACAGACACATAAACACAAGCCTAAGTGGGGAGACAAAATTGAGCATCTTCAGCACTTTGATGTTCAATCAATCAATCAAACAGTCAATCACATTGATTCCCCTCCCCACTCACCAATCCTTTAGAAAGGTAATTGTTGACGAAGTCTTTCCAGGTGATTTCTCTCCCTGGAACCCTGAAGAAGAAGTAGTATACAACCAATGTCCAGAAAAAAGAACTTCCCACTACATACATCCGAAACTCCCTGACATCCCATGGAATGTCACCCTAAGAAATGAAGAAGGGAAAAAAAAAATTAGAGTCTGTAATACAGTAAGGACATAGAAAACAGGTTCTGGAATTTCTTTGTAGCTTCTATTCCCTGCCCTCAAGGTTGCCACAGAGAATGTCAAACAAAGAAATGTTTCACATAGAAATGAGTAATTACAGCAATTATAGAAAATATTTAAGTGCTATACAAATAGTAATTGGAGAGTTTTGATCTATCAACTACTGTTTTTAGAAAAAAAAAATAAATCACATGACCTTTCTGCCTCCATTCTAAAACAATTATCCTTGGTCTCCAAGACTGCATGCAAGACAGACAAAAGATAAAGGAAAAAACTAACAGAAGGAAAAAAAAAAACCAAGAAGGATGAAAAGCATTACAGGCACCAAAAACATTCTTTATATTCCTGTACTGCAGGTGCCACCATCTTTGTGTTACAGCTAATGGCAATAGTATTCAAAGGGAAACACATAAGTATTCCATTAAGGTCATAACACATAAGAGCAAACTACATTTATGAGCATTGCATGGACACAAAGTTTTCCAAATTGAAACTGAAACGAAACACGAGGCCTTTAAAGGCCTAAGGCTCCACTCTAAGAACACTGACTACTAGCAACCACACTCATGCAGCTTACACTTCATGAACATTCCTGAATCAGAGGCAGATGCCTCTGGAGTTATGCACAAAACAGTCATTCACGAGAGGCACGGAGTGGGGAGCCACCTACAGCCAGTCACCAAGAAAGGCCTGGCATTGGAAGCTTGAACAAGATTAGGGCAATCAGAATATGGACTTAAAAGGCAAAAAACATGCAAGGTTCTTTCATGAAGACTAGACAGTGACATAAGATATTTTAAAGTCAAAACCTTCTGTAATCTGGTCCACCAGTTAGTGTCTTCTTTCTTGCCACCTTTTTTTCCACCACTGCCACCTCCTCCACTACTAGTCCCACTGGGCTGTCTGGAAGTAGCTTGCTTTGTTTCTAAATATAAAAAAATGTTTTTACATTTTATGCCAATCCCACATTACTTTTTATTAGTTACATTAAAGAGATGTTCTGAAAAATGTACTATTTTGCAATACTACAATAATTAGATGATGTGAAAAACAGCATTTTCCATAGAAAACCAGTTATATAGTCCAATAAGTAGCAGAGAGACAGTTATGACCAGAAAAGAGGTCTATTAACTTATAATTGAGGGACAGCACTCCAACAGAAGCATAAAAATAAGTACTATTCCAGAAGATGAACATTATTTTGCTTTCCTATCATGTATAACAAAAACACATTAATTTGCACTTCTAAACTAATCTGGTACAGAAATATCTTCCCTGAAAAATAAAGAAAAAACCTAAAACCCAAACTCACAATTGTTAAGCCAAAATCTAATTTAATGAATGCACATTCCACAAAGAACTGAATTCAAGCAGCTTTTTGTACCTTTTGTTTCTCCGGGTGTACCTTTAGTTCCATTAGGTTTCTTCCCATTGGGAAAATACTTTTCAAATCCTATTAAGAAAGAGGAAAGGAGCTATATTTTAACCAGATATAGAGAAGCTTAGGTCAACAGAAAGCTCCATTGCACAGTGTGAAGTTAAGCAAACCACACTGTTCTTTAATAGCTCCTAAAAATCCCATAAACTGAATGTTCCATCTCAAGATTAAAGGCTTGTTAGTGCAAGAACTGACTTCCCCACAGACAATAAACCTAAACAGCACATGAATGCAGTCCTCAGCAAGGTATGGACAAATCAAAAGTAGTCACCTTTGGGAGGTTGAGAGAAAAGCCTTCTGCAAGCAGCGATAACACTTGCCAAAACAGTGCTTCTATCAGCAGTAACTCCAGGGGTAACTTGGTCACAGAGCTGAAAGATGAAAAAGAAATATAAAGCAACAAAAACACAAAAATCTTCAAGCTCTCTCTAGTAGAGCCTTGCAGCTAATCAGACACTAAAGTGTAACTTTACAACAGACTTTGTAGTAACTGCTGCGCGCCAGAAAGTAAGACAACAATGAAAAAAGAAAAGTTCATCAAATGAGTAATTTCTACAGCAAGGAGATTTTTATTCTCATAGTTAAGAACAGAGTATCATCCTACTCACAAACAAAACATTATTTATTAAAAATTCACTTTAAAAATCAAGCAGAAAATACTACAAGCTATGAACATTAAATACAGATTGAATTCTATGGGAAACGTTTCATCATCCCAGCTGAATGACATTAAAGTGCAGCATTAACTGTGACTGTATAAGCATGACCCACACAGTATTGAATCATGTTTTGTCTGCAACCTTTTTTCAAATAGTTAAGTTGTAACTTCTGAATATGAGAGATCTACTTGAATGCAAAAAAATGGATGCAGCAGACAGTACTTACGTCTAGCTAAGAAACTGAAACAAGATCAGGAATCTCAGTTCAAAAAGAAAATCTAAAGCCCTATGTGTGTAAACATCCAGTTATAAAACCACAACAAACTTAAGCCTATTGCTCCTTGTTCTAAGGCTGTTTACTGTTACTCATCATTTAAGTGCTATGAGGGAAATTAAAATACTTAAACTCACTAATTCTTAACAAAATCTTGCTACTGTGGCTGAATACTTTAAAAAATTGTAAACTGCAATTTTATTTGAGAAATCATACCTGATTTCTTCAAAAAGGACATACTTTACATAAAATTCCCTTCATAAGCTTTTCCAAAACTTCTGAGAAACAAAACATTATCCATGCCAAAATTTCCCCACAGACTGACATTCCTTCTGCCTCCACTTCCTTCTGCCACATAAAGGCACTTAATCTCCTTTTCTTTTTGACTGGAAGCTATTTACCTTAAGAGCCATAGAAATAGTAAAATGCAAAAACCAAACACTAACTGAAAACCAGCAGGACCTGAAAACATGACTCCAAGTATCCTTGTAAGACAGTAAACATCCATCTGGGACTAACACCTCTAGGACTATTTCTGTGAAGGGAGGCGCAGTGTTACAGCCAAGGTACAGTGGCTGTAAACAAACCCTGTTTTTACATATTAAAGAAACTTTTGATTACTTGGTTGCACACTAGAACTACCCTAGGCATGCTGGCATTCATTAACTAAATGCTGTAACTCTGCTGAAATCTTCTGTCTGGAGCTTCCCTCTCCACCCTTTATTAAATGATGAAATGCATTATACTTATTTCGAGCATCCCTGTAGTTCCACCTGCTGGAAACAAACAGAATACCAAAACGTTCTCATTCCTTGCTTTTGCTGTAGACTGAGCTAGGAATTCTTGGGCTGCTTGATCAAGCCATTACTTTTGTGCCACTGCAGGTCTCTGAACAGAATTTAATACTGAAAATCCAAGAGGGTATTTTACTGATTATGAGAAGCATGCGCAGTGCAGATAGTCTAGAGAGAAGCTAGACAACAGCTACTAAGTCATATACACTGGCCTCCAACACGAGCAATTCCATCTGTGCTCCTAGAAGAAGTTTTAGGACAAGTGGGATGCAGCCATGTGGGCAATAAAATAAAATGAGTTTTCCACAGATCGTGTATAGTTCAAATACAGAAAGGCGGTGAATGTTGTAGCAACAGATGAAACTCAAAGAAACAAAGTTGTTTTCTCCTATGTGAGCGGTTCCCTACCACACACAAAAATTAATGACTTAGTTCTTCTGCAAACTCAGATTACTTTTTATTTGCAAAGAGACTGGAATATTCTGAAAGCTTTACTCCAACAACTACTCATGTTTAAAAGAAACAAGACAAAACAACTACTCATGTTTAAAAGAAAAGTTGAAGTAAGCCGGATCTAATTGCCTGGCTTGGCATGGGTTTACTACAGAATGGGTTTACTACCAGCATGGGTTTACTACAGAATTAAGTTATAGTTTCAGTGAAGGAGAGAGAAGGGTAAGTAGACAGAGTTTTGGGGCAGACCTGAATAATGGGACTGGTTTCTTGTTGGACTGTCTCTAAAGACCCTAAATTCCATGAACACATACAGTTACCTGTCAAGTTAATACACAGAGAGCTGAGTGCTTTGAAGTTGCTTTGTGAGAAAAAGGAACAACTGACTTCATGGCATGTTCAGTGTCACCTGACTGCCTTGAGAAGTGATGGCTGAGAGGGGATCACATTATTGTCTTTAAGTATCTGAGGGGAGGGTGCCAGGAAGACAGATCCAGGCTCTTTTCAGTGGTGACGAGCAATAGGATAGGAGGTAATGGGCAAAAACTGATGCACAGGAAGCTCCACCTGAATAGGAGGAAGAATGTCTTTACTGTGTGGGTGACTAAGCACTGGAACAGGCTGCCCAGAGAGGTTGTAGCGTCTCCCTCACTGAAGATATTCAAGAACTCTCTAAAACATCAGCACAAAAACTGATCATCCTGATACAGGGCCTGTCCCTGGGTTGTCTGGCAATGAGAATGCCACAGCAAGCTTAGCTGATATAAGCACATCCCACTGCCTAAACAGAGAGAAAGCAAACAGAGCACATTTTGACTGGATGCTGTTTCAGGCTGTCTACCAAGAAACTCTTGCCAAGTGTCTCCCAGTCAGAGGCAAAAAATTTCACTACATGTAAAACAAAAACAAATAAACAAACAGAAAAAATGTGATTTTTTCTGTCAGGCAAACCTTGTGACACCATCCTAAAAATCAAGACTTTTTAAAATGTAAGCTCTAGATAAGCAAAATACACAAGGGTCACTTTTAGAGGTAAAATAACCCATAAAACGTTACTAGTCCAGAATGCCACATAAGCCCAAGACCACAATCACTTAAAAAGTTCACAAAACTTTGCAAGCACAATCTGCTTTTAAAAAACTAAGGCTACACAAAGCAGGAACAGAAAATCCACTTGCTTAGTTTTACAACTAGGACGGAGAATCCTTTTATTCTAGAAAGCTGGAAGTTTATGGTTTTATCTATAATCAAGTTCCAAATTTACATAAAGTTAAACCTAAAGTCTTAATTATCTAACAGTAACCAAAATATTACATAAGAACATAATGGGAAGAAGGGACAACACACAACAGCTGGTAAAGAACTTTAACCAAATGCAAGTTAATTTCTACATGGGCAAATAGTCATAGGATAAGGGGAAATGTTTTTAAACGAAGACTAGAGAGATTTGGATTAGAAATTAGGAAGAAAGTCTTTACTCCTAGAGGGTGATGAGCCACTGGAACAGGTTGCTCAGAGAAGTTGTGGATGTCCAACCCTGGAAGTGTTCAGGATCAGACTGGATGGTGCCCTGAGCAACCTGGTATGGTGGGAGGTGTCCCTGCCCATGGCAAGGGAGGGTTGTAACTAGATGATCTTTAAGGTCCCTTCCAACCCAAGCCTTTATAAAGTTCTATGATTCCAAGCTATTCACATTTTTTTAAAGAAAGATGGATTAAAAAAAAGTAATGGCTTTTATGGAATGAAGATTCTAATTTCTCTGCCTACACACACAGCCAGATGCTAGAATGAATATAAAGTCCTCTTCCTAAGATTGATTCCAAATAGGAACTCATTACATTTTGTTTAAAGAAACAAGAATTAGCTTCCTGAGAGATCAGCAGCACTGCTGACAATGTTTTACTTATTGCTGAAATGGTGTCCAGCTCTGATCAAACAAAACCAAATTCACCATTAAAAGCAAGCCACATATTCTTGCTGGGAACAAAACCACTAATACACTTCTCTGTGTATTCATGTCAAAATTACCTCTATCCTAGAGAAAACTTTCACATTTATAAAGGTGTGGCTGTTCACCAGTCTATGCTACAGGAAAACAAAGCAACCCTCTCAAGATACCAATGAAAGAGAGAGGAATTAAGCATCTTCCTTTTCCCAAGCAGCCACACAGACCTGTCACTCCTCCACTGTGTTAGAGCTGTCAACAAGGGTAATACACACCTTGTAACACCTGACAGTAAAGGCCACTTTACTAAGAATGAACACACAGACATCATGATTTATCTGTTAGTACCACAACTGTAGGTGCAGATTCATGGCATCGCTGCACTGTGCAATCCCAGGATGCAAACAACCAGGCTCCTCTTTTCCAGAACACTGACACCCAAAACAAACCGCTTAGTCATTAATTTTTAACATTTCAGTCTCTCACACAGCCACAAACCCACTTAACACAAATCATCACCCTGACAAAGCAATGGAAGTAGTTTGGAATTAGGTGGGACACAGCACCTGGGAAACCAATGGGAACCTGGGAACCCTCCTCTACAAAGCAAAGCTGAGAAAGTTGGGGCTGCTAAGCCTGGAGGAGAGAAAGTTGCATGGAGAGCTCTCAACAACCTTACAGTATTTGAAGGGGGTCTATAGAGAAGGCAGAGAGGGACTCTTTGTCGGGAACTGTAGTGATAGAACCAAGAGTAATGGATACAAATAGGAAGAGGAAAAATTAGGTTAGATATTAGGAAGAAATTATTTACTGTGAAAGTGGTGAGACATTGGAACAGGTAGCTCAGAGAAGCTGTAGATGTGAAGATGTAGTGTTCAAGGCCAGGCTGGACAGGCCTCTGAGCAACCTGGTGTAGTGGGAGGTGACCCTGTCCATAGCAGAGGCGTTGGGAAGAGAAAATCCTGAGGATCCCTTCAACCTCCTAACATTCTAAGTTTCTATGAATACTGGCGGGATGCAGCACCAGAAGCAGCTCTGGGGTGTTGTCTCGTCTTCCTTCTGCAAGGCAACTCTGCTATAGCCGAAGGAGCATGCAGGTTCTCCCTGCACGTAGCCTGCTGCCACTTCCAGCCCGGGCGTCGCGGCACTCCAGCCCGCTCACCCACCCACCGGCCCTCGTTCCCCGCCGCCCAGAAGGGCCGGTACCGAGCAGGCCGGGGCTGCGTCCTCCGAACGGGGTAAGGACGAGCCGGGGAAGGCCGCGGGCAGCAGAGACGCCCTCGGCTCGGAGCAGCGGAACGCCTTTCCGAGCAGCGGAGCGCCTTTCCCCGCCCCGGGGCCGCCCGCCGCAGCCACCATGGCCCTCCCACGACCCCCGGCCCCTGTGCTCGCTCCTCACCTGCGCCAGGCAGGGCCTTGCCCCGCCGAGCAGGCCCCTCCTGCAGAGCAGCTGCTGCAGCGGGGCCCCGGGCAGCCCCCGGCGGCAGCCGCCGCCCCGCGCCAGCAGCAGGTACCGGTGCGCCATGGCCGCCCGGACCCGCCGTCACCACCGGCCCGCGCCGCCTGACGTCACCGCGCCACCGCGTGCATTTCCTCTACGTCCGAAGGGCACCCTCCGGCCCCGCCCCCTGGATGAGACCACGCCCCATTGGGGGTCACGCGCCGTCTTCTGACCACGCCCACGCCGTCACCACCGGAGCCTCGCCTTCCCTGGGCCGGACGGGGTTGTCAGAATCCCGGAATCAATCGGGTTGGAAGATATGCGGGATCATCCAGTTCAGTCTGTGACCCAGCACCACCACGTCAACTAGACCATGGCACCAAGTGCCACGTCCGCGTTCTCCTTAAACACCTTCAGTGAGAACACCACCTCCCTGAGCAGCCCATTCCGATATTTAAACAACCGTTCTGTGTGGAATTTCTTCGTAATGTCCAACGTGAACCTCCCCTGGTGCAGTAGGAGGTTATGTCCTCTCGTCCTGCTTGCCCAGGAGAAGAGACCGACCCTCATCTGGCCAAAACCTTCTTTCATGTAGAGAGCAATAAGGTCACCCCTGAGCTAGCTCTTCACGCTAAACCACCCTCAGCTCCCTCAGCTTCTTCTCACAGGACATATGCTCCAGACCCTTCACCAGCATCTCTGCCTTTCTCAGGACACACTCCAGCACCTCAATGTCCTTCTGAGCTGAGAGGCCCAGAACTGAACTCAATATTTGAGGTGTGGCATTACCAGTGCTGTATATAGGGGGATAATCCCTGCCCTGATCCTCCTGCACACACTGTTCTGATACAACCCAGGGTGCCACTGACCTTCTTGGCCACCTGGGTACGTGCTGGCTCACATTCAGCTCTTGTTGTCCACACCCCAAGGTCCTTTTCCACTGGACCACTTTCTAACCACTCTGACTGCAGCCTGTAGTGTTGCATGGGGTTATTGTGGCCAAAGTGCAGGATCCAGCATTTGTTCTCGTTGAACCTCATGCCGCCGGTCCCAGCCCATCTTTCCTGTTTGTCCAGGTCCCTTTGCTGAGTCAAGGGTGTGGGTGAGTCAGCAAGGCACAGGGCAGCCCAGCACAGCCCAGCCCTGCCAGCATCACTGAGAAGGGTAGGTTTCCTTGCTGCCAGGGCTGGTTTAGCTTGTAGTAATGTTCTACAAAGCATGGAGGCAGGAAATAAGGAAACCTGTCTCCTGGTTTTGCCCCACTATATAAGGCATTTCATATCAATGTGTTTGCTGTAGAATGTGTCCATGCAAATTCCTCTAGGTGAGGAGGCATTATCACTGTTAAAGAAACATCCCAGTCTGACCATTCATAAGACCCTGTCAGCCACATTCCCAAGGCCAGAGACTTTCACTGCTGGGACCAAAGCCCCTTTCCAGCGGGCAGCTCCAGTGCACCCACAAGTGCCCCACTTGACTCCCCTCACACAGTCAGGCCAGGTTTCCTTACTGGATCCACCCCAGCTTCCTCACAGCAGAGTCTCAAATGTCTCATTCTATAAAGCAAATTATTCACAGTGCAGTAACACAGAAACAGCCCCCGCTTGTGCCTCAGAGAAGGGACCCCAACAAAGGAGCCCCTAGGCCTTTATACCCCCACAATCCAAGCCACATGCAAATTTCACTCTTACTCATGAGTCTTTGCTCCACAATCACTTCATCCCTGGGCACAGCCCTGCACATGCTGTCCTTGGCTGTGTGTCACCTCCACAGCTGTTATTAGGGTATTTAATCTAAACTCCTGGTTTGATTAAACCAAAACACTGGTAGCTCACAGAATCCCAGAATCACAAAATGGGAGAGGAAGGGACCACTGTGGGTCATCACATCCAACCTCTCTGCTCAACCAGGGTCATCCCAGAGCAAATGGCACAGAGTTGCATCCAGATGGTTCTTGAATATCTCCAGTAAGGGACACTCCACAGCCTCTCTGGGCAATCTGTTCCAGTGCTTGGTCACCCACACAGTAAAAAAGTTCTTCCCCATAGTCAGCTGGAGAGAGTTTCCTGTGAATCAGTTTCTGTCCATTGTCTCTTGTCCTAATGGTTGGCACCACTGAGCAGAGCCTGGATCCATCCTCTTGGCACCTCCCCCCCAATTATATACATACATTGATAGGGTCCTCTCACCCATCTCTTCTGGAGGCTGAACAGGTCTAGGTCCCTCAGCCCTTCCTCCCTCATGACAGAGATGCTACAACTCCTTCATTTTATTTGTGCTTTCCACCAGACCTGCTCCAGGAGCTCCATGTCTCCTTTGTACTGAGAAGTTGGCAGTGAGGGTTTGTTTGTGAGGACCAGGGGGAACAGTCAGTCAGTGGTAATGCAGAACTGCTTTCTAAGGATATACCTTTCCCGCATGAACTGTATCAAGGGAGGTTTAAGTTGGATATCAGGAAAATGTTCTTTACATAGAGGGTGGTTTAGCACTAGAACAGGCTCCCAGGAAAATGGTCACAGCACCAAGCCTGACAGAGTTCGAGAAGCGTTTGAATGACGCTCTCGGGGCACACGGTGTGATTCCTGGAGCTTTCCTGTGCCGCGCTACACCCGGCACTTGAACGATCCCTGGGAGCCGCCTCTTACCCAGCACAGCGTGCGACACGGGGCGCAGCGGCCGCGCGCTCCTGCGCATGTGCGGTGCGTCGCGTCTTCCATGGGCGTGGGAGGGGCGGAGCGGTGACGCAAGCGCGTGACGCGCGCGCCGGCCTGGGCTCGCCCCCGCCCCCCTTCCAGCGACCGGTCGCGGCCGCCGGGCCGGCGCGAGGCTGTCAGTGAGCCGGGCGCCGCCGCCGCGCGCCAGCCGCTGCCGCGCGCGCTGCTTCCCGCCGGGCTCTGAGGGACACACCGCGAGCGGCCATGAAGATCTGGAGCTCGGAGCACGTGTTCGGGTGAGGGAGCCGGGCGGGGAGGGCCGGAGGGCTCGGCGAGACCCCGGCGCTTCACCGCGCCGGGCTGTGGGGGGCGACCCGGGGCCCACCGGGGTGATGGCGCGGCCGGAGAAGGAGGAGGAGGAGGAGGAGGGAGGNAAAGTTCTTCCCCATAGTCAGCTGGAGAGAGTTTCCTGTGAATCAGTTTCTGTCCATTGTCTCTTGTCCTAATGGTTGGCACCACTGAGCAGAGCCTGGATCCATCCTCTTGGCACCTCCCCCCCAATTATATACATACATTGATAGGGTCCTCTCACCCATCTCTTCTGGAGGCTGAACAGGTCTAGGTCCCTCAGCCCTTCCTCCCTCATGACAGAGATGCTACAACTCCTTCATTTTATTTGTGCTTTCCACCAGACCTGCTCCAGGAGCTCCATGTCTCCTTTGTACTGAGAAGTTGGCAGTGAGGGTTTGTTTGTGAGGACCAGGGGGAACAGTCAGTCAGTGGTAATGCAGAACTGCTTTCTAAGGATATACCTTTCCCGCATGAACTGTATCAAGGGAGGTTTAAGTTGGATATCAGGAAAATGTTCTTTACATAGAGGGTGGTTTAGCACTAGAACAGGCTCCCAGGAAAATGGTCACAGCACCAAGCCTGACAGAGTTCGAGAAGCGTTTGAATAACGCTCTCGGGGCACACGGTGTGATTCCTGGAGCTTTCCTGTGCCGCGCTACACCCGGCACTTGAACGATCCCTGGGAGCCGCCTCTTACCCAGCACAGCGTGCGACACGGGGCGCAGCGGCCGCGCGCTCCTGCGCATGTGCGGTGCGTCGCGTCTTCCATGGGCGTGGGAGGGGCGGAGCGGTGACGCAAGCGCGTGACGCGCGCGCCGGCCTGGGCTCGCCCCCGCCCCCCTTCCAGCGACCGGTCGCGGCCGCCGGGCCGGCGCGAGGCTGTCAGTGAGCCGGGCGCCGCCGCCGCGCGCCAGCCGCTGCCGCGCGCGCTGCTTCCCGCCGGGCTCTGAGGGACACACCGCGAGCGGCCATGAAGATCTGGAGCTCGGAGCACGTGTTCGGGTGAGGGAGCCGGGCGGGGAGGGCCGGAGGGCTCGGCGAGACCCCGGCGCTTCACCGCGCCGGGCTGTGGGGGGCGACCCGGGGCCCACCGGGGTGATGGCGCGGCCGGAGAAGGAGGAGGAGGAGGAGGGAGGCCGGGAATGGGCCTCGGCGGTGCCGGTTCTGCATCGCCTCGAGCTGCTTCCCGCGCGGACGGACGCCGAGCCTGGGCTTCTCCTGGCTCGGGAATAGCATTCCAACAGTATGGAGTGGAAGAGCTGGCCCGACAGTGTGATGGCTTGATAAAGGGCTAGGTGTTCAGGAAAAATAACTTTCACACTATAAATAAAAATAAATCCTAAGCTACTGATGTTGCCGATTATATATTCCGAGAGGTGTGGACAGAGTGACTGTGTCCCTCAGTTTAGCCTCAGGTGCTGCCGCTGAGGTGCCCAGCAGCCAGCTCTCTGGGTAAGTGTTCTTTCCATCAGTGCTTTTCTGCATGGAACGTGGTCCTGGCCAGCCGGTTCCACCCTTGCATAACGAGGAAACAACAGGGAAAAGTATCGGGAGGTGTGTAGCGAGCTGTCCCGGGGAGGAGGGCTCAGCAGTGCTGGTGCACCTCTGGGAATGCCACCACCGATGATTCCTCTGCTACAGGTGTTCCAAAAGTCTTGACTGGAAGCCCGAAGAGCACCGGGGTGATGGTTCTTAGAATATTTACAGACTATCCCAAATGTGCTGCTCTAAATTTCTTTAATTACCTCAACACAACTGAATTCTTTGTGCTAATGTTGGTACGTGGTGCTCCGCTTAAGCATGGGGCTGCTGTAAGTGAACCGTGGTTTCTAGCAGAAAATATCAGGCAGAGGCTGCTCGAGCATGACACAACTCCCGAGTGTGAGATGAGTATCTGTCACCTAGGGAATGCAAAAGTTATTTTTATTTGACATTTTCTCATCAAATTCTGTATTAGAACACCCCCATCTCATGGCATAATGTGTGTGTGTGTAGGTAGTTCATTTGAGTGGTTAATAAAATGTTGTTGTGCCTTATCAGATCTCTGACTCAACCCCTTAGGGACATTAAACAGAATTTTGTAATTTTCAGTTTGTGTATTTTCTATTGATGTAGGTGTAGAGTCAACAAAGATGGAACAAGGAGCAATCCTCCAGTTCTCCTTCTGCTGCAGGAATTGAGGGCTCTCATTTCTCCTGCTTGCACCAGTAAAGCTTTCTGACACTTTTCTTCTTAGAAAAATAACTTATTTTTCCAACTTTCTGTTTGTTCTTGTAGTGCTGTACTGTCAGTGCCTTTCTGTACCAGTCTATTTTAAGACTAAAATAAAATCCATTTAGGGCCCTAAGCGCAACTCTTAAGTACAAGTTGGCACCCATAAGCCTTCTTAAGTTAGATACCAATTGTTAAATTTTTAAAAATACCTTTAAAGGCTTTAAGGCTATCATGTCAGGACAGTCAGTTATTCTGAATATAGAAATAATTAGGGGCATAATTTCTCTGTTAGATCAAGTCCATGGTTTCTGTAGCCTCCCCTGTTCCAGAAGGAAGTATTTGAAGTACCTCAAGAGCTATGAGGACAGTCTGGCCTTGAGTAGCAGGACTGCTCCAATCCCAGGAATTTGAGGTTATCAAAATTTGTTTCATAAAAACAGTTATGAGAGGAGTATTCATAAGTGGAATTCATGCTAGCAAACTGCTGGAAGCAGTAGTGTAGGTGCAGATGTTGGACTGTGAGCTGATGTAGTTTCTAAAATTCTGATTCTTTATTTTGAACTTCTCAATCATCCTTTTTTTAGCAGAATTTAATTTCACGTTGCTTTTTTTCTTTGCTAGGAAGAGCAGAAGCTAGTGATTTCCTCTTTAGTTTGTTTGGGATGCTTAGAATTGCAGAAAAATTTATGGTGGAGTGGACTCCTGGAGGTCATGTAGTCTAGCCCTCTTCTCAAAGCAGTGCTTAAGTGTTAGGTCAGGTTCCTTTCCTGGTGGAGTTCTGGAATGAGCTGAGATTTCCACCATTGCTGTGTGCACTGCTTGGAATGTCACTTGTAGCAGTGAGTGGCTGTCGCCCCTTGCCTTCATTTTTCTTAGTCTTGCGTTAATAATTCCTTGCTTCAGTCTGGAGAGAAGAATTCATTTTTTCTTCTGTTTTTGTGTCAGTACTCTCTTATTGCCTTTCCAAGCATAACTGTCTCCAAAGGGACTCCTGGGAGCTATGAAGCTGTACAGCATGTTCCATATTGCACAACCTGTATCCTGATTTAGTATTATCTGAATACTTGCGGTTCAATACAAAATACTTATAAATACTCTCACCTCTTCCTTTTGCAGACATCCCTGGGACACTGTGATCAAAGCTGCTATGAGAAAGTACCCCAACCCCATGAATCCATGTGTGGTAGGAGTAGATGTCCTCGACAGGAGCCTGGATAACCAGGGGAGGCTGCACAGTCACCGTCTTCTCAGCACGGAGTGGGGATTGCCCAGTATTGTCAAAGCGGTACATTTTTGCAGCCTTTATTCTTTATTAAGGGTGTGATCCTTTTTATGTCATCCTCTCTCAATTGGAGCTGACTTTGAAGTAAAAGCTGAAATTTCTGTTTGTCTGTAAATGCCTTTGGAGCTGGTCTATGCCATGCTCTATGGCTGATACAATCTAGACAGTGAAGTGTTGCCACTGATCACAATCCTGTAGTATCCACAAATTACTTTCTATTTATTTGGGGTCACTGAGAACTTGGCATTTAAGTGTTTTAATGTTTGGTTTTTTTGTTGGATTTTGGTCCTTAACATTTTTTTTCCTCTTCAGATATTAGGAACAAGTAGAACTCTGACTTACATAGAGGAACATTCTGTGGTAGATCCAGTGGAAAAAAAGATGGAGCTTTGCTCAACTAATGTGAGTGGTGGTTTAAGAAGTTTCTGATAATTAGTTCTGGAAGTTGGATGTTTTGCTCTTAACATTTAGATTAGGAATGTATCTATGTCTTTCATTAGAGGGAACAATTTGCATTCTTAATCAGTGTCTTAGATTACTCTTTTTCTCTTTTTCTTCTTCTCATAGTTTAAATACTTCATCATGAAACATTTGTGATTCTGTTTTTAATGTAAGATTACTTCTCAGAATGCATGTAAAATAGTTTGACTTTTAGATGAATGAATTCTGTCACTTACCACAGAAGTTTTAATGTGAAATAGCTTTTTTCACAGAATGTAAATGAAGTATTGGGCTATATTTTGGTATCCTGGTAACTTGTAACTCTCAGATTTAACGTAGGGTTGCCAATAGGAGAGCCTTGCCTCTGTGCAAGAGGTCTTGTTCTTCCTGAGTGTTAATTTTCTGTCTAGTCCAGATAGTGCTATGGGGGTCTGGAATAGCCTCTCTTAATTGCTGGCCATAAATCAGACTCAACATTCAGAGAAAGCTGTTGGTGCTCTGCCCTGTGAATGGGAACTTTGATATAATTAGATCAAGGATAGGAGAAGATGAATCATCATTTATAGGTCTTTTGATTGACTGTGCTCTGGGTTTTATATTCTACGTACAGTATGTTGACATTAAATTGAGTGCTCTGCTATTGAGTAGTACTGCTGATAACAGAAAAATGAAAGGTGAGAAGTGAGGATTTCAGCTCTGTTTTTGTTCTTAAGATTACACTCACAAACCTGGTGTCTGTTGACGAGAGACTGGTTTACACACCTCATCCAGAAAACCCGGAAAAGTAAGTAGGGATATTTGTGTGCGTCTTTGTGTCTAGGAGACAATTTGTTAGTCTAGTTCAGCTTAGGTGCTCACCTTTCTTTATTCTCTTGCAGGACTGTGCTAACTCAAGAAGCAATTATTACTGTTAAAGGCATTAGCTTGAGCAGTTATCTGGAAAGTTTGATGGCAAACACAATATCTTCTAATGCCAGAAAGGTACGTTTTACTTCTGTGTTCTCCCTCTCTCCCCCTGCCCAGTCATTCTTTTTTTTGAAATAGTAATTGTCAATAGTGTGTGTTGAATGTTATATTTAATTTCTATAGATTTTGTGCAGAGTATTTCAATAGATTTTTTAAAGAACCTCATGGACCTATTTTTAGGAGTTAGTGCTAGCAGAGAATGTAACTTCACTTTCAGACTTTATAATGTGGATTTATCAGTTCATACCGGCATATTTTCTATGCTGCTTTTGTCAGTTGTTCCAGTTCATATCCATTATTTAGCTGTCTCCTTTCCTTTGACTGAAAGTAATGTAGTTTAAGCAGAAGCATATTCTTTGAGGAGGTGAGACTGTGCTGGCTTGCCTGGGTAACACTGCACTGACTGCTTTGTTCTGTGCTTGCTTTTTCTATTTGGCCTGCAGCCATGGAGCTGCTCTTCAGCACAGACATAGCTATGGGAGTGCTTGTTCTTGGGCACTTTGTCCTACAGTTCCTTAGGGAAGAAATAGAATTGCTGGAGAAGCATAGGTCTTGCTGCCTAGCAGCAGGATGAGTTTTGTTAGGAGTTTGAGATTGTGTTCTGCATTGCTGGAGGGGTTCAGCATGGTGGGAATCTGACCCAGGTAACTCCTTCTATGCCAGAGATCCTGTACTTTGGCCACCCCTTCACCCTTGTGAGGGGTGCTCCTTGACCAAGCCAGTGTAAGCCAACTTGGTAGGACCACATAGATCAGATAGGAGAAAGTCTCCTTTTCCACCCTTCTGTGTTCTTCTCCTAAGGTGAGAGGAAAACTTGTTAAAATCAGGAGATAGGGAAGGAGTGATGGGTCACTTCTGAACACTGAAGAGTACCTTTACCTAGCTGGGTGTTCTCTGTTTGAAATGGGAGGTATTTCAATTAAATTACAGTTCTATTCTGATCTGGTTTCCATTTAAAATCTGTCTGGAGTGTATATTCTTGAAAGAGAGGAGCAAACCCTGGCTCACAACCAAATTTCAGGCTGGCCCAGAGGTAGCAAAGCATTGTCTAGTTGGCTGGTGTGCCAGATTTAAGTTAGGCACACTTAAAAATGCTGGCAAAATTCATCTTGAGGCATCAGTTACATTTGTGGGTCTCTTGAAGTCAGAGAAACTGTAAATATTTCTTGGTACCTGTTGAGGTGTTGCCTGTGAGAGAGCTCAATTTCTTCTAAAGATTGTGCTGTTCTGCCATTTTCAAGGAACACACTGGCTTACCAGCTTCTTGCAAATCAGGAAGGTCTTCTTGTCCTTTGTATTTCACTGAAAAGTTTCTACAGATTTTGAATTTGGCAGGAATTTGTAATTGCTGTTACGAACCCTCTCTTTGCTGAGCAGTACCTATTGTGCTACTACTAGCTCTTCTTGCATGCTGTGCTGTGCCTCTGTGCTATAAAGACCCCTCTTAAACTTCATAACAGTTACTGAAAAATGTTTTGTAGTTCTGAAGAAATAAGAATTACTGAGACTTTTCTGTGAGGTAGCAGTGGCAGGTGATGCATTATCATTTTTTATGACAATCTAAAAATCATTTGCTGTTGTTGTAAATCTTTTTGTATTACTCTACAGGTGGGATGCTATTGAGTGGATAATTCAAAATTCTGAAAGCGCTCTAAGCTAGCAGTTCTCTACACCTGCAGTTTGTACTAACTAGTGGTAATGCCAGCATTCTTCTTCTTGGTACAGCATTTCAGCTTTCTAGCAAATATGTGCATGGATTGTTGTTGTGTGGATTTCATAAATTACCCTGCATGTCTGTTTTACACACCTTGCATACAGGAATGGCAGACCTGTTGATTGCACTGCAGCTGTAGAGGGTGAGCGTAGTCCCAGTCCAGGCTGGATCCATGAACCAATGCTTGTGCCACTGGGCAGCCAACTTGCTGCAGCCATGTCTTGTGACACAATCTTGCTTATGGCTTGAAGACTGCAGATAACTAGAGCTGTAAAGGAGTCCCTCCACTGAGTATTTGATCTGGTCCTAGTTTCTGTGATTTCAGTATATAAAGCTGATACCTAAAGAAATTAATAAATTGGCTAATGAGTGGAATTGGCTTTATAAAAATGAAACAGAACTGTGTTCTTAGGATATAAAATTGATTTCTTGAAACAAGTTGCCTAAAAGGGGGGGTAGTGTTTTCCATAGCAGGATTATATTTGCTTTTCTTCTGCTTGAGGAATAGTGTTGCCTTTCTGAGGAAATCTGTGCAGAGCTTGAAGCTGTCAGGATGTCAAGACTGTTCCTGCTTTTCATTGGTCTTCTAGTTATATTCATTTTGGCAGTGGCATGTCCCTGCAGTTACAGAACTAGGAACAAATCTGAGTTCAGGATTGAGAGAACTGAGTGTATTTACCTCTGTGAGACCTCTGTGCAGATTGGTTTTCTTCCACTAGTCAGTGTAGCCTGTCCCTGTCATTCCTGTATTGGCTTTTGCTTCAACCAGTAAGATTTCTTAAAAAGAAATAAATCCATTTTGCTGCTTCTCTTAGTTAAGAAAGTTGGGCTTTTTACACTGCTTACTTTGAGATCTGTGTATGCCATAAGTGTTTGCTTTTACATTTTCATTCCACTAAGCTTTATGGCTCTTTTTCTGGAAAACATCAGCTACAAAGGCTCAGCACTTAACAATCACTTCAGCTCTACCAACAAATCTTCATATGCAGCGCTTGTTCTGCCAGCCACGTCATGCTGCTGACACCTGCAATAATGAATAACACAACGTGCATGCCTGAGGATGAATGTGCTTGCTTAATGACTGACTGCAGAACTTGTACAGTATGAGGCTTTATAGACAGTCCTCTGTCAGATTTTTTCTGATAACTGGGTAGTTTTGTGGCACTTGGAGGCTTTGGATCTGGTTGGCATTTCTAGCTTAATTTCCTGTGCAGAATGTTCTTGAAGTCTTTCTTGCCAAAATCATGAGTTTATTCTTAGCTGCAAAATATGGCATATAGTGTATGCAGGTCCAAAGACATATATGTACTCTCAAAAACTGGAGGAAATATCTTGGCGCTCTAGTTGAATGTTGTGGATTTTTTAAAATTAATTATCTCATCATCAAAGGTATCAAGTAAAATACAATGATATGATATTTCAAGTCAGGGCCTGAAAAAATCTCAGTGTTTTTCTACTGAGTGTTTTCTATGGCAAGGGTGTTTGACTTTCTGACAAGTCTTCTTTGAGCAATATAACAAATAGAACATCCAAACTGTTGCTCTCTCAGTTCTGTGTGCCTGTATCACCTCAGAGAGGATATTTAAACTTGACTTTTAAATGTCCAAATGCCTGCTTACTGAAAGATGATTCCCTCTCCCTGCCCCCCCACTTTTTCCTTATTGGGCACTCCGTTAATTCACGGCTGGTTACAACTTGTTGCTGTGCAGTAGCTTGCCCATATCTGGGTGCTTTTACTTGTGCTTTTCTGGCATTCCAAGGTCTTGCACAGCCTGTGGAGAAGGTGGAAGTTACTCCCTGCTGAAGAACAGTCACTTTGGTGTTCAAATGGAAGGAGCTCAGAAGTTAAATCATCCTTTCTTAGGTCTTTTATCAGCAACCTGTACTTGAAGTGGACAATTTCAATCATGCTTTCTTGAATATTACTAGTATCTTTTAAAGGCATCTCTTGAAATAATTAACTTAAACATCCTAGTTCTTGAGATAATTTGAGGTGGAGCAGAATCTCCCTTTCTGAGCCTTGACCAAGAGCTGAACACTTTATTGTGATATCTGGATGATTTTTCTCAGTTTAAGGACTGCCTGCCAGTGCAGAAGTAGCAATTAGTGAGTCCCTGGAATATGGAAAATGCTAAGAGAAAACAAGTCAGGCCTCCAGTGATGTTAGTGAGAGTCTTGAGATAACTGTGCTCCCATTCACAGTAAAATTTTATTTCTTTTAATAGGTTACACTTTGCACTCTGGATCTGGGATTTTCATATTCTAGATGAATGTTTCTAGCCTGGCAAAAAAATCCTTGAAGAGTGTATGAGCTTTCTTTTTTGACATTCTTTTTTTCTTAGGTTTTCAAAGCTACTTATGCAGATTCTTGTTCATGCTTAGTACTCTGTAAAGGACAACAGCAGGTTCTGGACACTGATGTTCCTGTGGACTTCATCACCTTTAATGAATACAACAACATTAGCATAGCACAGTTTGGACAAAACTCTGTGTGCAGAGGAAGCTGTGCTTGTCCTCTCTGTCAATCTACATA
Source organism: Anthoscopus minutus (assembly GCA_013399455.1). Lineage (NCBI taxonomy): Eukaryota > Metazoa > Chordata > Aves > Passeriformes > Paridae > Anthoscopus > Anthoscopus minutus. The sequence continues at coordinate 121,739 of VWYI01047095.1, forward strand.
AGGCTTGAACACTGACACTGGCTCTCCTGTACATGTATAACTTTTTGGGCTCAAACCTTTATCTCTGGAATTCTAAACTTGGCCAGACCTATGTGACTCCCACTTACTGCTCTCCACTGTTCGTCTTTCTTATTCTTTGTAGAGTAATAGAGGTGAATGTCTCTTGACTTCCCTCTAAGTGAAAAAAGGCTAGGTATTCTCCTGATCCCCATCTGCTTGCTTTGACAAAAGCTGCTATTCTGAGCTTGCAGAGTTCTAAAATCTTGACTTTTGTTTAGTTAAAGTTCTCCTCTTTTTCTTGACTTCATTGTGCTGCTGGCTGCATCTTACGGTCATCAGGGTGCAGCTGCTACAGAGTCTTTTTCAGGTAAAAGGTTTTTGTCAGGCTTATTGCCCTGGGTTCTCCATCTCCTACTGAAGCACTGGCTGTCAGTTCTGAGCTTGAGACATTCCTGTACCTTGACATAAAATGTGCAACTCTAGTCTCTCAACTAATCTATCTGCTGAAAAGTTGCTGTGTACAAATGTAGAATTCAGTGTGAGACTTCTGAACTCTTGATAGATATCAGATCACTTAGCTGCTACTTCAAAGAGCACTTGGAAGACTTTCTATGTCCTGGATCTTCTCAAAAACTCTCTGTATAACTTGGCTAAGGAAACTGAGAACAGTATCTGGATTTTGCCATAAATCTGCTCATATTCTTTATGTGGTGGGAGCAGCAAACAGCAAAAACAGCAATTCTCTTAGGTAAGGAAACGACTTGCTGAATTAGGCCTTTGCCTCGGCGTGCTACTGGCAGCTCACACCAGCATTGCATTTGCTTCTGCCTTAGGGATGGAGCAAATGCCTTTGCAGTGAAGTTTCCATAAGCAGATGCTAAGAAATTATCAACATAATCTGGTATCAAACTATGCAGGGCATGGCATTGATTTAAAAAAAAGTTTCATGTCTGACAGAGGAAGACCTATAGAGACATGAGTAGTGGTGTTGTGTCTGTTCTGATCCTGAAGTCTGGTATTTTTCTGGCAGGGTCGGGATGCCCTGGAGTGGGTGATCAGCAAACTAAACACAGAACTAGAAGAGCTGAAGTCCACGCGCGAGGGGATCAAACCAGCCATGGCAGCAGCGTCCACGGAATAATAAAGCCAAATATTTGGGTTCACCAAATAAAACCAAGTAACTGACAGAAAAGTCTTATTCTGCAGACTGCTCTGTAGAGCTCCCTCCCAAGGCTGATCTGCAGAGGTTTTGTCCATTTATAAGAATACCAGATCATCAGAAAAGTAACCTCATCCATCATCTCCACAGCAGCTTTCCTTGCCTACTGAAGATTAAACTGACCTCCTGCAGATGCTCTTTTCACTTGAACAATTTATTTAACATTGAAAACAAAACATTTAGCACAGTTAAAACGGCCTAAATGTGCCTTTTTAAACAAAGGTAGAGGGCGTGTTATATTTATACCATCTCAAACTGAAATCTTGGGAAAAAAAGCATGGGTGGGATTAAGGGTTTTCAATATGAACTTTTGTTCTGGGAAGGGCTCATAGGTCCTAGAGCACTGAATTTTGTCTGGTTTGTAATCTGACAATGTCTTACGGCCAGTTAAAGGGAACTACATGAGTCAGAACATGATACTGTAGAATTTGATATTTATCTAGAGGATCATCTTGAAAGGCTACATCTTGTATGGAACTTACTCTTCATATGTTGTTTAAATGTGCTGCCTGAACATGACACACAGATACTTTGCCTCTTAGATGTTTGTATCCAAACAAAGATAAAGTTTGTATTGATGTTAATAGCCTAAAATAGGTTTTTCTGCTGGGGAGAAGGGTATAATTTATTTTCTTATTTATTAATTGGTCCTAGTTCTTCCCCTCCCTAAGAGGGAAAGAATTACTGGAAGGTGCTGGAAAATACTTATTTATCTCTTAAGAAGCATATTTGTAGGCTACTGGAATGACAAGACTGTGCTGTTCACTGGTCATTGCTCTTCACATCACGTCTTAACTGAGGGAGAAATTGATGCAATAACCAGAAGAATTGAAATGAGAAATGAGCAGAGAATTTTAAATCCAAATGATAAAGTTTCATAAAGAGAAATTTTTCATTCCTTGAATGGAGAAAACAAGGGTACAAGAACCACAAATGGACTCTCCTTTCTAAATGCTTTCTGTTAACTTCTGACTACCAGTGTAACTGAACCTTTTCAACACTTTTCCACAAAAGTGGGTACCAAATGGTTTTAAAATCCTTTGAAATGCTTCTCATTATCTGGAAAAATACTCCAAAAACTGCAGAAACTTTCCTATTAAATATGCATAAATATATATTGGTAATAACTTGTCTGATGTTTACAGAATTGTCATGTTTGATCCAGATGTAGTATGTTTCTCAGATAGAATCCTCTGTTAGGGCATTTTAACTTATTTTTTGGTGAAATAAATGTTGCAAGAATGTTTACTTGTTCAAGTGGCAAGCATGTGCTCAGGAAGCTGTTAAAAGCATGAGTAACTTCTAAAAAAATTGAAGAGTAAAATGTTGGTCACTGTTTTGATCTGATAATTTTAAAGTGTTTGTAGCTTAAGGGAATTTTCGGCATTCATATTCTGGTTTGTTTGTTTAATTTGGGTGTAACTAAATTACATGATTCTAATGAATAAACCTACTTTAAAAAATACATGTATTAATTGAAAACAATTAAATGAATTACAAATATTTACATTGTTCTTTTTATGTGGACCTAAAGCCCTTCCTCTTTTGGAGTAGAAACTTAGAGCTTAAAGCAGCCCATATCTGGAAGATAAGATGTGTGGCTTTGGTGCAGGTCAGTTGTTTTCCCCTTTTCAGGAGTGATGCCATTTCCTGGGTGAGGAGCACAGAAGATGTTCGAGCTCCTGGTGAAGTGCGGAGAGAAAACTCTGTAACTC
>VWYI01047118.1:403-31277 GCA_013399455.1 Anthoscopus minutus
AGAAGTCAAAATCCAACTTGGGTGAAGAAAACAGGGAAAAATTGTTTTCACAAATGGAGATAGATACTCTAGGCAAAGAGGGAACATTTCATACAATGAGGGTGGGATAGGTTTCTTATCCAGACATCAAATTGCCTTGAGCTGTACATCACAGACAGTAACTTTCTTCACCTGCAACTAAGTTTACTTTATTCACCTGCAACTAAGTTTGGAATAAGTAAATCTAGACATGACAGGTACACTGCTTCTTTTCAATGGGGATTCTTTCTACATTTTAATTTGTTGTAATAACCCTGGGTTTAATTAAAATTCAATATACTTAATGCATTTTTTTCACTCTTCTATGCAGAAAAGTTTCTATAAATTTCAGGTTCCTACCACCCTCTAACCTCATCAGTAAGATCTGCATAAGGCAGTTTTCTCAAAGAATTGTGCTGCAAAAGTAAAATAGCAATCATGCACTAGTAAGAAGTCATGGGTGTAAAGAGGAGCTGGACCTGGCAGTAAAATGTTATTGAGAAGTGAGCTTTGGTTGTTGAACATTACTGCATTTTGAAGATCAGGCACTGTGAGAACATAAATAACAGTTAGGAGAACCAACAAAAATCAGGTTAATAGAGAGGACACAGAAACAAGAGTTATTTGCTTCAGCTGTGTCTCAGGGAGAAGCATACGATTAGTGATCCAACTTTTGACGAGCAATTTCATTCTGAAGACAAAATGAAGTTGCTTAGTGTACTTTCACTTCAATATTTACACAAATTCTGCACAGGAGACTGGAAATCATTTCTAATGGTCATTGAAACTGCATGCTTTGAATGTTGCAGGTTCTATAGTACACCGTGTATAATTACTATATTTCTCCTTTATCCTCCTAAACTTGATTAATTACTACTTAACAGCCAGTCAGCTTTTGACTGGAAAACAAGATGTGGCATGAAGCAAAAAGGTCAAGCTGTAGGTGAGTTCGGGGTCACTCCTTCCCTCTCATGCCTTCTTACAACATGGGCACAAAGGGATATTCCACAAACACCAGAAACACATCTGTAACACATGGAAATGAAGACTTTATCAGACTACAGAATCACCAACAGTGTTCACTGAGACAAGCAATCATTCCGAATTTATGGGTTTTATTTATTTAATGATGTACACATTGATACAGGGGCAAATGTAGGAGAACCGTGATCATGCTAAGCAGTCACTGCAAGGTAGTGTCAATAAAAACTTTAATTTTCATTAATTTAAATGTTAGCAGATGTGCCAAAGAACAGAATGCAGGTTGCACCAGTTCATGCTGGGTGTATTCTGTCCTGGGATAACTAGGAATAACCCTGAAGAGGAATGAAAACAGGTAAGACAGAAAAATAAATGGAATTATATATTCTTGCCAATATGCTATTTTCTGATACACTTTTCTTTCTTTCATTTGAGTGAATTTTCCCAACTGATTCTGTAAACCTTGACAATACCAGAACTGCAGTGATTTTCCATTATTTTCCATCCAATGCACATGGATGCCACTAACCACTTTAGTTCAGATCTGTATATAGCACACGTAATAAGGTTCTTTAAAATTAACAATAACCCAAAAATGCTTGGAAATCATTCTTTAAGACGGAAGCAGTAATTATCACTACACTTAGATCAGACAGCCCTCACTTCCAGTTAACAGAAACAAACTTTTTCAAAGCAGAAAAATTGACTTGGCCAAAGTTGGAGGCTTTAAATATGGTTATGTGGGTTGCTGTTGATTTTTTTTCTTTTAATCACTGAAGTAGAGGAAGAAAGAAATGCAGTAGCTGTAAAATATTTGGATATCAGTAAAATATTTTAAGAGTCATAGCTCAATTTAGAAAACTGAAAATGTCTTGGGTAGAAGCACTTCCATGAAAATTAACAATTTAGCCAAATGACTGCAAACAAAAGATAATGAAACACTGCAACACATAAAAAGGTGGCACCTAAAGAAGTCCAACAGGGCTGGATTCTGGTTTTCTTTTTTTTTTTTTTTTTAATTTTTAATTTCAAAGAAAGAAAAAACTACTTGATAACATGAAAACATTGGAGAAGATAAAAAATGGACAAAAAATAAATGTAATATGTAAGTCTCTAGGGAATTAGCAATGTTGAGGAAAAGACACGTTTGGAAAAATTCAGTGGAGACACCATCTTAGAGCTAGAGACTGAGTAAAGTCTAGGAAGCAATAATCCTGAAAATATTTGGAGTATAAAACAGTATGCCTTCCACTGTCATCATTTCTACTTCCATAAAGGTATCTATGTAAGCTTAACTAGTGACAGTTTTTCTTAATGCAATGGAAAAATGCTATTTTCTCAACAATTATCAATTAGCTGGTAAACCTGATAGTAAACATCAAATTAGGTATGTTCCAGATGCATACGAAAGACTGGGTCATATAATTCTGTGTTCCAGAAAGCTCATACAAAGAAGCATGATGGCATTTCAAGTACTTTAAGAATAGTCGTGAGATTTTTTTTTTCTTTTAATTATGATAAAACATAGACATGACCACAGAGTGCAAACAGGGATGGATATAAAAAAGACATTTTGATGTGAATTTCTATTGTAATTTCAATGCATATAATCTTTCAACCATACCACAGCAACAGCACAACTAAATGCCCCAGTGATTACATGCTCAGATTGAAGTGTAGCCCTTCCTTGATAACACATTATGTAAAATGGGTACAGTAATCAACTCTGCTACTGCATCAGTTTATTCAGATATACCTGCTTAATTGTCTACACTTTACTACATTTCACTCCTTTAGCTCTGCAGAGCAAATGTGCTAAGAAATACTGAGTGATAGCATAGTTCTCACCATCTTCAACAGCGCAAGAATTATTTCCTTACTTCTTCATGTTTGCTGGTTATCTAGTAAGATCTAAATGTCACAGATAAACCTAAGGAGAAACATGCAATGAACCCTTAAGCAGAGATCAACAAAGCTTCCATTAAATGCTAGCAGGAACAAAAGTGACAGATGTAGAAAGAAAAATCGTATTAATAAATCTGTGAAAGAGACAGATACCAAAAAACTAAGAAATTATGGCAGAAAGAAAAAAGGCATTTGAAAAATGTTTCATGCTTCCAGAGAAATACAGGCTTGAAGGGTATTGGCAGAAAGGAAGAAAAGAGAAAATAAGTCTGTACTGAGCTTTTAATCTTTCCTTAATTATACTGAGAGTCTCCAGCATTATCCCCAGAGAGAATTAAGCATAAAAGACTAAGTTACTCAAACAAGTTCCTTTTTAACAAGTCCTTTTAGATCAGCATGACTTCTTTGAAGGACTCAGTTTCTGAAAGATTAGGTCACACAAAAATCACATTGTAGTGCATATTTTTATTATGTTAAAACAAAATTGTACCTGATTCCACTAACCTGCACTCAGGAATATATGGATAGGGTTCTGTGGGAATTAACAGAATAGGGTTTGTCTATTTTGGTTAGTTCTTCAAGAAAATGGTTTTCACTGGTAGTCAGAAAAAATACTTTTCAAAGGTTGCGTGACTGGCGGTACGCAAAATTAAATAGAAACTACTTCGTAAATGGTCAGAAGTTCCAATGTCACCAAGTTGAACTATATCAGTAAGTAATAGATGCAGGATAGCAAGGTTTCACTTTAAATTCTTATTATTTATCACCCTCAAACAACTGTTATATAAGCCTGGGTTAAAGCTATGTACCCCATCTAGAAAGAAAAGGGTATTTCATCAATGTAATTTGAAATAAACAGAAGTAAAGTTAATTCAGAAGATACTTAGTGTGTAAACTGTTATTTCTAAGTTTCAGCTTTCCTTCAACTTCCTCACTTAGGACTTAACTGAGAAAGTATTTTAAGCAGAGTTCGGAGGAAATACACACTAATGGTCATATCTAATCAGGCATGGGAAAAAGGATAAAGAAACTGAGCCTTAAGCACTACACCAGACTGATAGTATGAATCCACGTATTCTGCTAAGCCATTGATTTCAGTAATAGCCTGTAATAGAAATACTAGATGAAAATTCAAAATTTATGAACATCCAATTCATGACATAGTTCAAAAATACATGAAACACATGCTTTAAAAGGCACCACCTTTCGTGCTGTTCTTCAATATTTGTGGCATAAACAACCAAAAGAAAAATATTTATCCATAAGCAGACTTGCTTCCATAAATCCTCTTGAGATTTAAATATTTCTGAGGGCCAGCAGACCCTTTCACATTCCTGGTGAACAGATTTCTAGGAATTTTGTAGCTCACTGAACTAATGGAATTTGAGCAATACCCACCAACCCTGAGAACCGTAACTGCTGGAATTTTACTGCTCAGATTGAAATGAGGATTGATGCAAGAGCAAGCACATGGACTATTTGGAGTTTTTAAATCTCTTTCTTTTCGTGATATCTGGGACTGGCCATAATCAGCCCAGATGACAAGCTGCGCCCTATAATTCTTATTCTCTGCCACAGAGAAGAGATATTCCATATTTTGGTCTTAGTTTTCTGTATCTTCCTTTTTAAGTGTACCTCAGGGATGCCTAGAATTTTTAAGGCTTTGATATGATTTCCCTCAATAAAAGTACTGGGCTGACCATTGTGTTAAGTCCCCCTGAACTACTTAGCCACAAAATCATTTGAGTAATTCCAGCCTCTTGCTCTCACATTGTATCAGCTGTGTCAGCGGGTGGCAACTGTTACAGAAGGAATAAGGCTAAAGAGAACTGAACCCTATTGCCAATCCGCCTGTGCTGCATTATTATTACAGAAGAAAAAAGCAATTAGTAATTACTTGGGTTGAAATCTCTCAATGCTCATTGATTTCAATAGGGTGGTGTTTCACCATGGATGAGAAGTGGGGAGGAACCAGGCTAAGGTGTCTAATAATCACTGAACTCTGATTATAACCAGGAAAAGATACTGATGAGAACTGTACTGTCTAATGCAAGAAAAGGGCACTCTTCTTTTGAACCCATTTATTAATCCATACGCCTAAACAATTCATAATGTCTGAGCTTCTTTTAAGTTGCTGAGTGCCCATTCAAGGGAGTACTTACTAAAAATAGAAGAATTTACATTCCACTAAATAGGACCTGTATGTTTCATTGCTCTTGCTACATGAAAGTGAACACTTAAAAAATATTTTTATAAAATATAACTACATCAGACTGTGGGAATAAAAATGAATAACGCATACTACCACACAACAGCCTTCCTTTCAGCTTTTGTTAATCTGTTTAACTTCCACAAAACTCATTGTCAAAGATCTCTAAATTTTTTTAATACTGGCACATTTAAGGTAATGGATTTTTAAAATGTCAATATTACAACATATCCATTGATCCAAGAAATGGTATCAGATAATTTGCCTCACCTATTACATAGGACAAGCAGAAAGCACCCATTGAAATGCAGAATGCAAGCATACATTCTCTATAGCAACACCTTGTAGGCACATATCACTTGTAAAATTTGCAGTAATGCAACAAAAAACTCAAGCTTCTAATTGCTTACTATTTTTCTCAACAACCTGGAGACAAACAGTAATAGATAAACCTCTTGTGTAAGGAAGAAAAAGTACAACTCATCTGAAAAGAGACAAAGGGCTGAGATGATAATATCAACCAGAAGATGAGAAAGGGTCCATCTCTGAAATACCTCATTCAAATACAGCCCCACATTAAGGATGGTCTGCATTAAACCCAGAAGCTGAGAAGTGTAAGCAAAGCCCTATGCAGCTGATCACTTTGGTATCCATTTCAAGACAGGAAAGGACACTGCCAACCACAAACAGCTAGAACCAAAGCTCCAGGCAATCTGACACAGAAGTTTGACTAGGCAAATCTAAATTTGCCTTGTAGCATATACGTACACACAATATGTGTAAGATACAAGCAGATTATACATGCACACATATCTGAAAAAACATAATTCTGTTAGGCTTTTTTTTGCCTCTGTGACAGAGGAGAATGAGGAGAACATATTTGATAGTTAAAAGTATGTCTGGGAAAAAAGCCAGAATCTATTTTATAAGCTTCAAATGCTATGATTCTTCTGAAAGACATTTTTACTTAATAAAAATGAACTAATGAAAGACCAGAAGTTTGTTTCTTGAAGTAATATTCATAGCATCCCAGTTGTGCTTTGCAATATATGTTTTTTGCCATTTAGCACATCATGCTTAGAGATACCACATTTAATAATACAATCTGCTGAGGATGAAAAGCATTCTCTTTGCTAATAAAAAAGCTGGTTATAGAAAGTGCAAGTTTGGCAGTAAAGCTTCCATGAAAAACTGCAGCCTGAAAAACATCTGCAGACTTTAAGTGTATACATTTCCGTTTGTCAGATGTTCTTCTGTAATTTAAATATTTTAAGAATCAATTAAAATACTTTATTTTCTTGGAAATTAGATGAATTCATATTTTTCAACTTTATCTCTAACCATGATAAAATATGAGAAAACCAATAAAGGCATTACTTAACAGGAACACTGACATGCTTTATGGATATTTCGATTCTTTTTTATCCAAGAAACAACCTCAAATAAGTCAAGCATTTTGCAATATTATTTATTTGAAGTACTAATGAACATGTAAACATTTATATGGACTGCAAATAGGAATGACAATATATATTTGCACAGTGTCTGTTATAATAAGATTCAACAGGGGGCTCAAGCAGATGGTCATTATTACAGTGATACAGAATAGCACCTAAGAGAAATGACATGGTGGGATGGTTTAAGAGAAGTCACATCTACACAGTTCTACTCCACCTCTGCATGGTGATCAGTGACAGAATCACAAAATGTTTCTTTTGAAATAGATTCAGAATAAATCAGGAGACTGAGATGCAAATCAATTGTAGGGAGGACACACAAGAACATGCACTAGGACAGTGCACATGGAACACATGGAAGGATCAAGGCCTTTCCAACCAGCTTGTTATTTTTCAATATTTTCAGTTGCTTAAGAAGTGTCTGAAGCACCAGTGACTGTCACCTTAAACCAAAGATGACAACAAGGAAAAGGACTCTCAGAGTTAAAACTAACTGGATCCTCTCTAAGAATTCTCATTGATAATATTGAGAATCATAATAATGGCACAGTAAATAATCTGAAACAGAGCAGACAATTACCGATTATGACTTTTTCAGTCACAATACCGTTATTTAGCAAAGGATTTATCACAGCAAGACTCTGCCAAAACAATTGAACACTTTCATCAGTACATATCATGCCAAGAGAAATGCTGCATTACTGAAGTGAAATCTTGTTCCTAGATAAGCTTTTCTATTTCCAGTGGCCGGAAGGTTAACACATGAGACACTGTCATAAACAGTGTTCACAAAATCTGCATCTATTCTTAAAATATGAAGTGATTAATACAACCACATGAAAGCAGCAGTCACCGTGGTGCTATGCTGACAAACATGGCTGGTTCTGATGTATGTTTGGCTAGCAGGTTAAATGCTGTTTCATGCTCATTTAAATATGCTCTACCAGACAGATCATCACTTGTTAAAATTTAAAATGTCAGACAAATCAAAACCAATGTAACAGCAGTACTAAAGGCCAGAATCTGCTCTTGTGTAGCTCCTCATGTTTTAAATCAGTTGTGTTGTATTCACTTGAAATATATTCAATTCATACCAGCAAAACTGGGAGCACTATCTGGCACTTGGTATAATAACAAGTTTAATCCTTCCCTGCTACTCACTTGCATGCTTTCCCAGTATCAACACAAGGTATGAAAGTGGGATGTTAGCTATTTTCACAGCTTTGCTCATATCTAACCAATTCTGTGTTTACTGTCATGTTCTAAAACTGGGCACAGGGATTTTTCTATTCCTCCTCCTTCCATGTGCTCCTGTAGGAAAAAAAAATCTTGCCTATCATCACTTCATTTTTCAGTGTCTCTCACACTAGCTCTGTATCTTTGCATAAAAATTTTTATTTGTTATCAGCTGAGATTTGCAGACAATGTAAAGCAACAGATTCCACACAACTGGGTCCTTGCCTTAAGTTTTACCTTTTTCCAAATCAGTACTGCTTTAGTGTATAACTCCAAAACTCTACAGACTGTCAGCTACTGTTCTCCCATTTTACTCAGACAAAACAATTTCTCTCTAGGCCCAAAACTCAAGGACACCTTACTTTCTTAGGCAGCAAAAAATGTAACCAGCACTGAAGTAGGGGGAAAACTGGGGCATGTGACTCCATTACAATTAACTTCTGATATGAAAATAGACAAAACTTACATCTGTCTGAAAAACCCGTGATGGTTGTCCATCTTGGGTGTAATCTCTGCGAGACTCCTGCACTGCCCATGGTGTACCCTTTGAAGGCCTTTCAATAAATACCTACCTTTATCCTTTAACTCTGTCTAGCCTCTGTTCTAGATCATCACTTCCACCACTAGCATCACTTCCACATCTCTCTTCTCTGCTGTATTCTGTATTTGATAACATGGAATAATTCTTCCTTATTCTGACAAGATGGGTATTTGGGAGGTTGGTGAACACAGTATTCCAGGTACATGGAAAATGCAGGCTACCACAATCTGGTCACTTTTACATGTCTCAAATAAAATCTCATTAGAGAGAGAAATCATTAAGGAATCATTTGAGCAGTGAATGGAGAGAGGGGCATGAAGCAGGTAAAGACAGCTGAGTGTTCCATGACCACCTTTTTATACTTCTGTGGGTCTCCAAGCACTTGACTATTTTAAATCACATGATCACCCATCCTGCAAAGCTAAAAATTCTGTATTTTATTAACCATAGTTTTATACCTCTACTATGTTTGACTATGGGAAATCAGTAAATCAGGGCAGAGACTACTGCAATTGATTGCTGGGCAATAAATGGGTAGAGTGGTACACCATAAATCAAGGTGATAGTTTAGGGGCTGGACATTAATCTGATTTTTTCTTTGATTCCCCCCTTCCAATATTTCATTTCTCAGATCAAATTTAATCTCTCACTCAAATGAACTGGAATGAATTTCTGGAATGGAACACTCATTGGTAAAAAGGTATATTAGAAAGTACTGACATTTACATGAGATTCTTAATACTCCTTAAACATGTTAAAGTGTTCAGGAGCCTACTAGAAAAGAAGCAAGAACATTTTCATGTAACAATGTAACGTGTATTTTTCAACAACCTAAGGCAAGGAAAAGGCTGCCTCCCTGAAATCCTGCCTAATGCATTTTACACTGCAAAACATCACAGGAGATGCAGTAACATCCTTTGATTAACAATGCACTTACAATATGACCAAATGGATAAAAACTAATTGAAATCCTTCCATATTTATTTTCATTAATGCATTTTTACAGTGCCTTTGTAATTCCTACTGACATAATCTCAGCACATAAAATGAAGTATAAAATGATATAACTTGATATAAGTGTGATTAGATATACCTTAAAGTGACAAACTGATATTCCAGACAAATACACGGAAAGCTGTGGTCCCAATTCTGATGAACATAAGCCTTATTCAGAAACCCTGCAGAACAGAGCTACAGCACCCCCTTTCATACATGTACCTCCTACATGACAGTCCAATAAAATAGTGTGTAAAACTATTCTGACTGATCTGGTTTTAAATTAGCTCATTAAAACCTAGCACTCAAAATGCTCAGAAAACAGAGGGAAAAAGAAAAAGAAAGCTGCTTTTCCCAAAGCTATCAATATAGAGCACCTCAGTCTGCTGAGGGTGACTGAATTAACATCAGCTGGGCAAAAGCAGGAAGCAAGTTACACTACAGTTTATCAGTTTACAAGATGTGTAAGTACTGCTGAATAGAGACTAAAAAGAAAAAAAAATTCATTCTGACCTTACAGGGGCCAAGTCTCCCTCTCCAAAGTCACAGCATAACAAAGTAATAGCTGCTCTTCATTTACTTGAGTGTTTCTCAAGTAACTTTTAACACAGTCTTATTCCACACAAAAGGAAATTGGTTATTTGTATGTTATCTAAGGAAGGCTGAGTAATACACTGTGGTAGGAAAGACCTCTAAAAATAAGTTACCTCTCAGTAGATTCACTCCCTTCCTGTCTGGGTTTGAATTAGTTTGCAATGGCATGAAAGGACAAAGCTTGAGGATGAACTATGGAGAACTTCTGTAATAATCACACTGCTCAAATGCCTTCATTTCCCTCCTACTCTGTTTAAAAGAATCCAGTTATTAGGGGTGGAGCAAGGTAGTGACCCAACAGGATGTGCGTGACCAGAGCTTCTCATGCGTAGCCTTCTGCTTTCATGTTTATTTTTGGATGTATTTTCCTTTATGCCTTGAAGTAGTTGTTTTGGGCAAGGTAGCACCACAATCACTTATACATGTTAAGGAAGGAAAGCAGGCCCTCATCAACACAAATAGTATTTTTTCCTACAGATTAATATAATATCTTCGAAGTCTACTGTGTTGTAAGAGTAATGAGTTACTCTTTGTGGCAGCGTGTTTTTGTTGCATTTTGTTATGTAAATGATTTGTTTTATTCCCTTCTGTATTGAGTTGTACCCCCCCAGTTTAGCTGATTTACCCCAAGTTACGCCTCCCCTGTATTGTTAGTTTACCCCTAAATTGTATCCTCCCCATGCTGCCCATCATTGTAACCCAAACTCTTATTCCAGGGCCTTCCCTCTCCATCACTGCACACCCTGCTCCTTTACCCAGAAAATTCCGTCTCCCCTTCCATTGGTTTGTCGATCCCCCCTTGTACTAGGCCCTTGTTCCAGAAAGTTCCCTGTCAATCCCCTGTTACTCAATGTCCTGTTGGTTTATGTGAGCTGTTTCCTCCCCCTGTGTTCCCTTTTTGGTGCCTCAACTGTAATCCTCTCCCTCTGCTCCTTCTCTTGCACTCACCCCTTGAACGGCCCTCAGATAAAATCCAATGCACAGAGGCGCTGGGGGCTCTTCAGTATCCGACCTTTCATGGACTAAACCCATCCCTGGAACACAAACTGAGAGCCTCCTGTTCAATCCTTTCCCTCCTCCTTGCACTGACAGCTGGCCAGTGCTGCAGAGCAGCAGCTCTAAGGTTCAGCTCCTGACATCCAGACTGGGAGCTGTTCCCCACTCTCGGCGCAGTGCCATGGGGGAGAGCGAGCCAGGACTCCAGCACCACATCACTTTTTTTGTTGGCACTCTTCAGACACCAAAGCTAGGGACAATTGGTGCACGAAAGAATATCACCAGTGATTCCCATAACCTACTAGTTCCTCTTCAGGGAACAGTGTTCAGCTGTATGAGAATTCAGTGTGAGATTTTATCATCTGTAACAGTGGTGATAGACAACAAGTCTCCAAGGATCAGTAAGCAGAGAAGATCAACAGATGTTCCCCAACAGGATGCTACTTAAACAGACACTGTCTTTAGAGAAAAGACTGGCCCATTTTAACTGGTAATTGTTATCAGATCAGTGTCATTTGTTTTAACCAGTATCCCCTGACTGATACTTATGAAAGTCACAGAAAATCCTTCTGTTCTTGAAGGACTGACTGAATAGTGGGGCTGCATGTATTACAGAAGACATCTTACTGTATTTTTGATACAGAATATCCTATCTTTTCCTCAAAGAGTATTTAAATGTATAAAATTTGCAGAGTAATACTGATAAAAAAAGAGAGAAGTCAGTATAGTAGTAGTTATCTCCTTCTTTCAGGTGTAGACCCAACTACAATAGTACTCATAGAAATTAGTACCTTTGTGAATTAAATACATCAATAAAACACATCTAATCTGGGAATCACTCTACCAATACAATTGCTTCTAAGAGGAATACAGCTCATACAGGGTAAGTTACTTCTCAATTTAAACAAAATTCAGAAAAGTCTTCAAATTCACAAGACGAAGTTTCAGAGACTTTGAAAATTCTTTCTAAACTTAGAAATAATCATATAATTTTTCTCTCAAAATCTAGTTTCATGATATATACTAAAAATTTCATAAGCAGCATAATGGATATGTATTTGTCTTTCAAAGAACAGCATAGATTTGAGGTATAAAAATATTTGTTACAAATGCAAACTTCATCAGTAAGCTTCAGGATTAACAAATTTTTCCTGTTAAGAAGGATACTTCACAGCTTTTAGTCCTAGCATTTCAGATTAGTTGCACAGTAAATTAAAGTCAATACTGAATTAAATTCTGTTCGTTCATTTTCTGAGATTACATTCACAATCTAAAAATAAGAAAAAATATTTCAAATTGCAGTATTGGATTTTCTTTCTACTGCAGGCCAAAAATCTTTATTTGGTTAAAATAGAGTTTTGATTTTTTGATTTTTTTTCCTCAAAAATCAATTTCTTGGGGAAAAACAAACAGATTTTAAAAAATCATACATTGTATTTTGCACTTCTATTATTAATCATAAAAATTCTACATGCATAAAATCATTTTAAGAATACTAATCCTACGATTTATTTAGGTTGTTCTTATACTACAGCATTACATTATTTTGGAATTATTAAACATTTTTTTTCTGGATAAACTACTTCTCTTATGAATTAAACTACTTCTTTTATTAAATAATTTCTCATTATGCGGAGAGCTGAAATTTGCCCACAGTAGATTTTAGCTTTTACAATATCTGGACTGTAATGAACTGACATTGCTGCTTTTCCCCATTTTTCACCGGTACCATATGCATTAAATACCTGTGATCCGCTCTTGACTTTGTGTGGCTTTTCATTAAACACAATTAAAATCTGAATTATGTGTAACAATAACGGTTTCCTCACATAGACCTTGTCACAGCGAAGATGAACCTTAGGATAAGGCAGAAAGAACAATGCAGCATCTAAAACATAAAAAGTCTCCTAGAAAAGTATTTACTTTTCTCCAGGTAACAATAGTATTAATAACAATATACTACTGGTGCTACTGCTGGTATATTTTGGGAAAATTTTCTTACATAATTTTCCATTTATTTTAAACATTCTCTGTTTATCATGTTACGCAGACTCTGGGGTTTCAAGGAAATAAATACAACCTTGAAAAAAATGGACAATTTTATTATATCTGAGACCAACCAGCAAACCTGTATTTCACTGAATAATTTTCCACTCACTGAGGGCACAGGGATAGCCTCCTTGAAAGAAAGTATACCAAAGTATGTGAGAAGCTCACTGTAAAACGGCACAAAAGGCAGGGAAGCACCACAATCTAAACTGCAGTCTATGACTGACACCTGCAGCATTTGTGACGTGTTCTACTGTCCAATTTCATAGACACTGCAACACACAACATCCATCATCAAAAAACTCAGCAAAATCATGAAAAGTGCTAGAAACAAAATTTATTAGTGATTAAAGAGCAAATTCTGTTGAAATTTTTGTTTTAAAGCAACTTTAAGATTCAATAATTTTTAGAAGGGAACCTACACACTCCCAATAATCCTGATAAAGAACAATCCCTGAATGCTTAGCAGGAGATTCATATGCATGGGAGAAATGACTGTGCTTATACTAATTAAAAGTGAGTTTTTTTAAAAAAAAGGTTACCAGAGAAACCTAAAACTAGATTTATTCTCCCCATCATTATCTTGTAAATTATCAGATTTCTGACTATTGGCAAGTACTGCATATGTTAAAACAGATGAGACCACTGGCATATTTAATCTTTTCATGTCAAGGCCTAAAACTATAATGCAGCTGCTGTAGCAAAAAAAAATTGTGAAATGCAAAAAAATATTGCCTTGTCAAATCTTTCAAATTTGCTAAAAAACTTCAGTAGCATTTTAACTGAGCTGCAGAACTTCCCAAAAAACAGTACAAATCTTGGCTATGCAATTCAATCAATGATATCTGATATTGTCAGGGCATTCAATGGCAAGCATGTTTTACTCACATAGTGGTCATCAGTGCCTTGGTCATGCTGCACCATTAACTACACTCAAGGTAACATTTGCAGGCATGTGATGGAAGTGCCATTTCCTCTATCAGTGTAGCTAGTTGTGGATTTGACTTTTTTTCTGATATTGACATTAGAACTGCTTTAGGACAATTATTTGGAGTACAATACCGCTCTTTCTCAGGAAAAGAGAAAGCAAAAAAGAAATCCATTTGTCTGCAGTTAGACGTTGAACTAAAATGTTAGAATTAGCATCTGTTTCTTAAATACAGTTAGTGTCCCTAGACCTGCAACTTTAGGATATGGTCACACCATCTGGCAGATCTCTGCACAACACCTACACTTGAACAGTCACCATTTCAAACAGCCTGGCAGTACAAATGGCAATAGTGTTGGCCAGGCCAACAGGATGCCTTCCAGTTCTCACAACACTTTTCAGACCAAATGTAATGCAAAAATGCAAACAGGTAGATTCAAGTTCAGGAACTTTCTCACCAACATGTTAATAAAGTCTCCTCTGCGTGGATACCTAAGTACACAGACTACAGAATGAAGAACCTCAGCAGTATGTTCTCCACAAAGTTTTAAGAGATCTTGATCACTTAAATTCACTGCAAATTCTAAACCCCTTACAGCTGGTGATGATACGGAAGCAAAGGAGAATAATTTAAAATTTCGGAGTATAATAAGAATAGACTCTCCTCATAAATGCTGCCAATAAAAGCAAGTTTAAGGCTAAGAGAGCAACACCTGCAGTGTATAAATAAATTCTACCAGAAATTTCACCTAAGTTATTTCATTACAAGAGGCCCATAAGAAAGAAATACAGGAATATGTAATCATACACAGTATGAAACACTAAAGAGAAGTAAAATCTGTCCTTTTTCTCCAAATTAATTTTAAAAAAAATAATTTGCTCATGGTATAAATATCTTCATACTATATTACAAACGCTTTCAAGATCAAGTTATTTTTTTCTGCATTAACTGCAAATAAATCTGAACTTACCTCCCAAAGTGCTTTGAAGTCCTTCTGCTCAATTCTAAGGAGCTCACTATGTTCCCTGGTAACAATGGTAGCATGGCGAGGAGTGTTATCCAGAATGGACTCTCCAAAAGCAGTTCCTATTCCAAGAGTGCATATTGTCACAGCATCCTTTGATTAAAAAAAAAAAAAGGGACAAATTAAATATTTCAGGATGTTTTGAAAGTCGTTATGCCATATTTTCTAATAGCACTGCCTTGTAATTCTTCAGCAATCTGCTTAAAAAGAAAATTAAGTGTCAAAAACAAAAAAATCAATGTGCTTTCACTGGAAAACAACATGGGAAGCTTTAATATGGAAACAAGCGGGACTTCTGTTTTCTGTGATCATCAGTTGAATTAGACACTTCTGAATGCAAAGCTGAGAACAGAAGAATCACCTTCACCTTTATAAAAAACTATGATCTCAGTTCATCTACCTCTAAACACTGCTGTGATGATGGGATCTTTAGAAATCTCAGAGGAGGCAAGAAGGTAACTAGAATCAGAAATGCAATCTCGGAATATAAACTTCTGTCCTACACAGGCTACCCTCATCTGAAAGGAAATTAGCCTGTTATGTAAACATAAGTTTCAATTATATCCTCTTGTATTTATACTGCATTTCTCTATTGTACAAGCAATGCATTTGTACAGCTAAACCAATTCTTGGCCCTTGTGTTGAAAATGCTAGCAAATCTTCAATTGTTAATGGATATTTGCCAATTAACTACCAGACCAAAAAGAAAATAATATTTTCACATGAATCAGGGATTTCAAGAAAACTATTAAAGTTCAAAAAACCTGGAAAAATTGTATCCATGTACAGAGCAACAAGAAGGTCTCAAACAAGCGGCAAAGTCCACTTCAAAGGAGTCTATACAAGCACATGCCATTCTAAATGATGTCTAAATGAATCTCCCTTGGCCAGGAACTCCTCTGTAGTAGTTCCAATAAAAATTATGAGCTACTGCAGAGAAAAAAGTAGCCATTAAACAACTTGCTGAATCAAGATCTTTAGACACATGTTCTATTTTCAGCTCACGAGCTGCTTTGTTCCACATCACAGGCTTGAAGCTGAACACTCACGTCTTTTTTCTGAGATGGGCCTTATCTGACTGCCTGTTAAGTAATTAAAAAAAAATAGCAGCAGCAGCATAAAAAAATTTAAAATCCTACAAACTGTACTTGACAAAGGAAATAATATATGCACACAATTACACATAAACATATAAAAACACAAGCTAATTTTACTTGATACAACATGAGTATAGTTTAATTCTGAAGTGAAGGATTCATGCAATATCTACAAAAATCAAAGCAGAAACGTTTGTTATCCTTGTGGCTGATAATCCAAGAGAGATGCATGAGTCTGTTGCAGCACCATTTTCTGTTTTTAGAATTGCACTGATTTCCTGTCAGGCATCTAATAAGCATAAAAAGCAAATGTTATTAAGATAAAGTTAGTAGCTTTGTAATTGCAATACAAAGACAAAAGCCCATAATAGTCCAGGTCCCCGAACCGTAGCAAATTGCTCTTACACAGCTGTTAGCATATAAAACTGTGTATTCAGGAAAAGGAAATCAGTTATGTCTCAGAGAAGATCTAGGAAAAATTTACCAACTGTAAGAAACAAATTTTCAAAGAAGGAAAGTAAGAACAGATTTTCTTTAAAAGAAAGAATATTTGGGAATGAGTACCTAGGCATCTAAGCAGAAGTCTCTACAAACAGACTATAGTAGAGTTTATACACTGAAATCTGCCGTCCCAAGCTTACATTTCAGAGCTGAAACATCCTATGCATGCTATAATACTCATAATGGTGTTCAAAGGAGCTACAAATAAAATGTGCCTACTGCTCATACGAAATCTGATCTACAGATACCCAATACATTATTGTCAATCCTACTCAGAAAGTTCAGATAAAAGAGTTCTGTTCAGGACAGGACAAGCAAACAGCGTGGTAGAAAATAAACTTTTCCTATAGGTAGATCATAAAAGTAATTTACATCTCCTAATTTCTTTCTCGCTCCCTCCCCTCCCTTCAAAAAATAAAACTAATTTTAAACATTTCACCTTCTCTGACTGTTTACAACCCTGAGACACTTTCACCTTAGAAAGACTCCTCTTTGGTCTCTTCTTGATCGTTGAATAAAATCCATAAATAGTTTGCAGACAGCAGACTCTACTCAGGGTGTACTGGATGAGTAATCCTGTCAAATCTCTGTAGCCATTCCAACGGCAGATGAAATTACCAGCACATTTTACCAGTTCAGTGGAACAAAACTAACAGTTACCAGCAAAATCGTCTTTGTCCAAACTCTAAAACAGGCTTGTATAGTAAACAGCCAAATGTGATTTTCAAGTTACCCATTTCAGTGCCAAGAACTGCCTGCACTAGGGTTTGCTTTGTGTTCTAGCACTGCCCTCCCGTGACAGAACACAGCTTTGCAAGCAGAAAGGACTGCTTTTCCAAACCAGTATGAAAGCAAGGCTTTATGAGCTTCTAAATACATCTCTAAAAAAGCCTTTAAAACAACAGACGTAATAGTTCCTGTTACTATTATATCAAATAATATCTAATATCAAAATTTTTGTTTATATGAATTCTCACCTTGGTCCTAACCAGTGTTACCAATATTTTCTGAGAGAAAGCCTAGGCATCTACATTAGTAAGCTGCTGTGCAGCAAGAATGTATGTGAATACATACCTCACTACCTACACTGAAGTCTTGATCCATCAGTACATTAAGATTTAATTTCTAGTGCAAGACATGTTCCTATATGCCTCTGTAGGAACAAAGCTATTAAGACATTTTTAGAACTGGCCAAATGTACAATAACTTATTGCACTTCTAATGGGAGAAAGCTACCAATCACCAAAGGTGACTGCACAAAGAGGTAGCACATGGTAGCTGTTACACAGTGCATTCATTTCCAGGCTTATGAAATTTAAGTTTCCCAAAGACAGATAACCACCTAGCAAAAGTGGGACTTGTATATTTTTAATCAAGAGGATTGATCTTCCATATTTACATTAACACTGCAGGCGTCATCATATAACTGTAGGATAATTCAAGCTGCAATGAAACTCAGGAGGTCATCTAATAAAACCTCCAGTTTTTCTGAAGTATTAAACAGTGTACCAATTAATTAGCCATGTCTAAAGATATTTTAACCAATAGGAACCTAAATATCAAGTTAGCTTCTCTCCTACTAGCAGAGACAGAATAATCCCGTACTTTTACATGAGTCTACAAACTTCTAAATAAACTCAGATAAACATCTGCATCTCTCCTGCTCTGTTGGAAGTCTCTCATTAGCATTAGTGCCATTTATGGTATATAACAGCAACAGCAGAGTGATTAGTCATTATTACGACTTTGCAAAGGAACCTTCGCTCCTGGATGATGTGATTGGAAAATGTGCTCCAAGCACCCCTACATGTTAAGCACTGGTCATCCATTCCCAGCTGGGAGCACAATGCTGTCAACTAAGTGTGCCAGGGCTGCCCTGACAGCAATGTAACACTGTAATGCCTCCATTACCTGGGTTTGTAGCAAGCATACCAGGCAGGGAGTGCTAGCAGGTACTTCAAGTTCAAGAATGACCAGTACCACACCAACAAGAAAGTACAGACAAGACCGCAAGACTGGAACCACATCCAGGAGCTACAGGCAGGAGAATGAGACAAGAATGATCAAGAATGGACAAGGAGGGATGTGGCATAAACACCAAGACGGAGGAAAATGAGAGAAAATGTTGGACTCAAATAGTATTTAGGATTCCCCAAACATGAAAATTATTCAGACAGGAATGGCAAATGCATGGGCTGCCATATTTTTGGCAGTGAGGCTGTATTCTATGGCAACTGGGCAGTAGTAAGAATTCAGTTTGTTGTTCATGTGAGAAAGAAATGTGATGTAATAAATAACCGCAAAATATAATTTCTAGAACTAGATTATGTGGATTGTAATTCATCAGCTTCCTACTGGCAGGAAAATTAAGTTAACCTGAACAAGCAGAAAAAAATATTTACATTTTATTAATTAAGAAACTGAAGTGTTCCATACTCCATGTAATGGAACAACTCAACACTCCAAAGAGATTCTTAATTTAAGACCCAGATTGTGCACATGTATTACTTTCTGGGTAAAGAGCATTGATTCTTCACAACAGTGTAGTGCCATCTTTTGGCAAACACCAGAAAATCCTGATTGCTTTAGACCTGCACAGAAAAGGCTCTCCTAAGAGCCCAGGACCGTTCCAAATTGTGACAATACCAATGACAGCCAGGCCATGCCAAGAATTGCTCAAATTAAGCTAATTATACTCTCAGTCTATCTCTACTTAGTACAGGGAAGAGATTGCTGAAAATAGTATGAAAGAATCTGTCATTCTACTGCAGGAAGCAGAAAGACCCAGTACTCACACACTGCCTTGACTTGCATTCTGACCCAATCTCAGTGGTAATGTGATGCTCAACAAAGTGAAAAAAATCCAGTCTCTGCTATGAGCAGAAAACTTTCCTCCATCATCCAAACTTTGGCAAAGAATACACTGCCACCATCCCTTATACATGCTATATTCAATCCCATGGGTAGCTATACTACTCATGTGAAGGCACAACGAGGGACTTATCAGAGATACGACCGCATGCTGAGCTCCATGGGACAATCACCAACCTCAGACATGGGAGCAGGGAATGGACAGGATACCTCCCCAGAAGACTATGCTCACAGCAGCAAGTGCATGACTTGTCAGCATGGCATTAGACAATACAGACCAAAGACTAGGAAAAGTATCTCATCCTTCTGGATTTTTATTTACTCTAGATTTTATAAATCCAAGAGCATCAAGGTACTGAGAAACCACTTTAAATTTGGGGAGAATTTTACTTGTTCTTCTGTTTCTTAACACTGAATAGGTATTACCTATAGGCTTCTTGTCCAACATGGCAGCAGTTCCAACAGTCTGCTATTACTACAATACTTGCCCATTTCTGCAGTGGAGACTGCATTATGTTGTTATTAGACTGCACTGTTAGTGGGTTCGCTTTGAACTTCCTGAACAAGAACTGAATTAAAATATTTCCAGGGAATGAATTCGCAACTCTCCAAATTTAGCACAACTTACAGCACTACTAGAAAAGACAGAGGAGTCTTGTTTCATGTTAAAATGTAGATCACTTCCAGAGCATCACATTTCAGTTTCTTGAAATCAATGGCATGATTTGCCTTCCTTGGACTAAAGACAACTGAGACTTAAAGAGACTCAGAGAAACATACACATCCTTGTGATATGACAGAGTATCTGTACAGAATGTGTCATTATCTACCTCACTATAAATGATATTCTTTCTTTGCACTACTGACTGAATGGTCAAAATGAAAAATCTATTTTACCTGGTGGTTGCTTGTATCAGACACCTTCACATCCAGTGATCCTGTCAGGACAGCATACCAATTCGTCCCAATATCACCCTGACGGAATACTGGAAAGATGAAATCTTGTAAATAAGAGCTATCACTTTCAGTTTAGCAACAGTAATACACATTTTCTCACATATTACTGCAATACTGCAGTCACTGCTGGCACTACACAGTTTCCCTTATGAGATTACTTATTTACTATTACAGTAATATTTCCAATGACACGGGAAAGCACATATTTTAGTAAACTAGTCAATACACTGCAGCAACAATGAAAGCACATAAAACTGCTTCACTCTTCTCCCCAGTTTCCTTCTGTTCTACTGTTCTCTTAGTTAATTAACCAACCAAAGAAACAAAACAAACAAGGAAAAAAGTTTTATGAACAATGTCCCTTTGAAATTCATAATCTTCCAGTGCAGACACAGCTACCACTGAATTCAGTAAGAGTTCTGGCTGAACAGCAACTGCAAGACTGATGTCCAAGCATTCCAATTATGTGATTAAATAGCATCAAAATCCCTGCTACTCTAAGCAAACCCCAGTGCTGCATGTCAGATTTACCTGAGGTGTTTCTGAGACTTTACTAATACCACAGGCTTTCATCACCTATTCCCCTGGTACACATTCCCATAGCAGGACTACCACTTATTTCCACATCAGCTTCACAGATCAAGCACAGGTGTCCACCTATATCTAGCCCACAGGTCTGCCAGAGCAGGCATGGAGCTGTTGCACCCTGCAGCAGTTTGCAGCTCTGCAGGTCTGGCTTGTGCTAGCCAGGGTGCCTGGAAACCACACACTATCAGTGATGTGCCACACTGACACACCTTTGCCCCTGACAGCACAAAGCACTGACAAAAGCAATCAATAATACATTTGCAGGGGAAGAATGAGGCTTAAGTCCAATGACTGGCTTGTAATCTTTCAAAAGAACAGCGGCAGACTCTTACATCCTACTGTATACCTTGTTACCACAGATTCACTACACACTGCAGTTGTAGAGCAAGCAGCACTTTAGTCCTGCCTTCCTCTGTGACTATAAACATTCCACTGATTCTGCTCTCATCGATCTCCTAAAGACAACCACAGTCTAATCCCCAAGTTGATCTACATAAAATACATAATCATATGAAGCTGTCTTACATGTGATTCCTTTTTCCAGATTTTCATAGTATCCACAGAGACATATCTGCTGGAGAAGGTTTGGATGAAATTTCTCAAAAGCTTTCACTTCTTTCAGTCGTGTGAATATTATATCCACATCTTCACTAGAACGTTCCAAAGGCCTGTATGAAAACAAAAGACAACATTCTCATGGGCTTTATCAGAGAAATATCCTCACCTATATGCATCGAACTTAAAAATGTCTGCATCAAATATCACACCATATAAACAAATTAAAATGCATTTTACAACTTCATAATGAAACCCTTCCAAGACATCCTAACAAATGTCCTTTATCAACTTGAGCATGACTGTTATCAACACCTGCAGTGTCCAGAAGCCCATTTAGCACCAAAGTCTGATGCAGCATCACTGTAAATTATGTATGATGATACAGTCCTTATCCTAAACACCTTAGAATGACATACAGTTTTAGGTTTGAAAGAAAACATTAACAAACAGATGTCCAAACATACAAGAGGTTTGTGGAATCAGTGCCCAAAACAGATGTTCTCTATCTTGCTAAATGGATACCAATAGTATTAGATACCAATAGTAACTCTTACATCCAAGCTTCTCTTCTGCATTTTACTGACTATAAAATCACTTTCCTCTTCTCACTTGCAAGGAAGAAGGACAGCTTTAATAAGTATATTCCCTTCCATTAAGTTTCTGTCTCTTACTGTTGGACAAATTAAATATGCAAGTAAGAATCTTAATTTTTCATTGGTAACAGTCACATGTTTTAATTCAAATGTCTAAAATATTTAAAATATTTGACGGCAACATCTTTTCAAAAAATCAAGAATGCAAGAAAAATAAAACTGTAGAACTCTACAACAAAGTAGCATGTAGACCAGCAATTCAGCAGGTTAAGCATGTTAGTACATATTTATGAAAATAAAGTGAATTAGCACTTTAAATGTAATTATCAAACATTATGAATCAGCAGGAAAGCCAAACACTAGCTGACAGCATTATAAAAGACTAAATGCAAACCACTAAGGACAGAAAGACAGATTTTTCCTAGGACATCATGCTGGATCAGATGCAGAAATTACTCACGTATAAAGCCATAACAGAAAGAGTGACAACTGTTAGTAATCATTAGACCTATCACTCACTCAAATGTTGCTAGTTAATTTTACTGACAAAAATGTCCTTTTTCCAGCTGATGAGCCCATAACGCACAGAAATCAGGTAGCTACAATGAGCAAAGACTAAGTTCACAAATACATACCTTTATTCACCTTATTGTTGTACCCACAGTGCAAGTATTCCTTCCAATGAGATTTTTTAAAGATTCCTCTTTGAAATCAAAGACTTCAAGGAATTCAAATCTTTGTCCCAGTGAAGAAACTCAGATCCTACTTGCATTGAATCTCTGGATCTCATCTTTCTTCTTAAATTATGTCTAGGACGGATTAAATCTCTATCCTTGCTTATACTCCAATTTACCCTTATTAACTACAGATGAGAATAATAATTCTCTTGTGTATGGAGTTGCTTCAACACCACAGTGACATCCTCTTACCACTTCAAACTACAATCAACTACAATAGCTCTTTTTTGCAGTATTTCAAGTAAGATTTTCACCCATTTCTCTTTTTCTTGCCTGTGCACTAGCTGACAAGTACTAATAAGCATTAACTCTTGTCAAAATTCTTCTAAGAAGATTAGGAGACGCAGCTTGCAAACAGATTTACAATCTACTTATACACGATCCCTACCCAAACTACACTAACTCTTGGAACATTAACTACCTTAATTTATGGACTCTCAAAAATAACAGCAAAACCCAACAAGTCAAAAAGGTGAGATCATTCTCAATCACCCAGTTCATTATTTAGTTGTTTGGTTAAGATCATGAATCCTTATCCAAAAAAATTAATGAGGATTCAACTTGTTTGACACGAGAAGCCTCTGGATTTTTTGCAGAGCTCCTGAGAAATGTCCTCAGTATTAAGGAGTAAGGAATTAACAACAGGTGTACCAAGCTGAGGGGGCCCTTGTCCTTAAGAGCACAAGAAAGTTTGCCTGTGTAAAATTTCAGACTGCAGTGTAACAGTGGTATTAGTAGCACTCAAACCCATTTCTACTAAGTGCTTATACTCTATAGCAATGAATCTGGTTTCAAAATTAACTGCTTTTCCACAGGTCTGCAAAATTCAGGTAAAGTTTGACTACTTCCTACAAAGCATCTTGAAATAATATTATCATCATGGTAACTTGTAATTATCATTAATTTGACATTAATGATCATTAATGTAATATTAATCTATTTGCAATGCCAAATTTTGTTTCCTGCTTCCTACATACAAGCTGCCTAACCTGGACTATAAACAGGACAGGAAAACATGAAACTGTTTCTTCACCACAGCTATCTTATTGCAAACTTTTTTTTTTGGTAAAGCTTAGTTTGAAGCAATACTTAAGCAGCTAATGTTATAATATAGTCCTTAGAACACTAATGATTCAATCTATTAATAGAAAAGTACTACAGATGGCAGATAGAGAATTACCCAAGCTTTATTTTCACTGTAGTCACACTTAAAAGAGGCAATGGTATTAATCCAGAAAGGAATCATTCCCCAGAAAACAAAGATAGGCTGCAAAAGTCAGTCCCAAGCAATATCCCTACACTCCCATATGGCTCCAAACATTCAAGGCCAGGTTGGCTAGGGCCCTGAACAACTTGGTCGAGTGGAAGCTGTCCCTGACAACAGCAAGAGGGGTGGGAATGAGACAATCTTTAAGGTCCCTTCCAACCTAAGCCATTCTATAAGTCTCTTTTGTATTTTTAAATGCAAACTACTCAAGCTTGAAGTTCAAATATAGACAGAGGATAACTTATAATTCTTCACATACACAACCTGGGCAAAGTATTTCTGCTCACATGCAGTATATATAGCTTTATAAAATAACCTATTTTGATGGTTTTAAGATAAAGTATTTGAATGTTTATGTAGGATGTTATGAAAGACTTGTTAACCTAGAAGAAAGAAAAAAGTTGGAGTTTTTTGGTTTGTTCTTGTAAACTTAATCCAGCTATAACCTATTACTTTCTGTTACCAAACATCCTTTTTTCAGGTTCTTTCTCATAGTGGGTTTGACATTTGAGAAAGAAAAAACAATATATGCAGTTTTACCTTACTTCCCAAGATGCCTCTAGAATTTTAAAATGTTTATTTCTGTAAGATGTGTTAAAAAACCTGAATCATGCTCTAATTGAAAGCATTGAATTTCCTTCCCTTGATCTTTTTAACTTTTTAAAACAGCAGTATTTCAATTCAGACAGCAATGAACAGCCCACAAAAGATGAGCAGATGGATCTATTTCTTCCACCGTTGAGACTGTTTGTAGAAAACAGCTAGAAGAGACAAATAAAACGAGTTCATCACTGGGTTAAAACCAAAGTAGCAATGCAAAGATGCAAAGGCAAATTCTATGAGCTGGAAAGTACCAGCAACCACTACCATGGACCATTTAGTGAATTTAATAGTACTTTAAAAGATACTCAGTTGTGAAACATGAAGAAAGAACCAAGGAATGCCAATTAAAACCCCATCATTTCTCTATGCTCCCTGTACCTTCTTTTGTCCTTTCTTAACATGCAGAAAAACAATGCTGTAGGATGCAGAAAAGTACCAATAGACCATCTTCCCTCAGTGAGAGCAGGGCAATACTGAAACTCTCTCCTCCAGGCAATGCTGTAAGGCCATTTGACTTTTCATTTCTCTTTGAGAAATGAAAAGTTTAAGAGTGGAATACCAGTGATCTATCAAAGCATTTTAGACCTGGAGTAAGGCACTTACATGCTAACAATAAATGAAGTTACTTTTAATCTGAAATAGGTTCCAGATAAGGGTTTACTTCAATGGCAACATCCACCAAGAGGCAATTTCTACTTGTTACAGTAGTATCACCAAATCTGTTTTCAACATTCACATTTCAGATCCTCTTTCCCTTGTGATGGGAAAAGCATCATCATGAATCTTTTAAACAATAATCAAATTACTATTCTTTTCTCATGAACGTAATTTTAAGATACATTGAGATTCCAGCTCTCGTTTCCTATGGCAAACAAGAAATATAATTTTATTTAAACACTGTTGTCTACGACTCTTACACACCCAAATCATTCTGGATTGCCTTTTTTTCCCCCTAAACTCCATTCTGGAGTTTAGGGACTCAGTCAGAATCCCTACGAAAATCTCTCAGGTCCTGCTACATAAGGCACAAGAAAAACTGTAGATAATGCTGATCTGAGTGCAGATCACAGGTACAGAGGCACTCAATGACCAGCCAGTTAAACACAGATTGACTGACTGCCAGCTGTAGTCAGACAGAATTTGTTATAGTTGAGTTCTGTCTTCTTTAGCGAGGACCAAAGGAAGGCAAATATAGGGGCCTCTACCTACCTCACTATCATTTAATGGTCACCACTATTCACCAATAACACCATGCCAAATGCACTTTTCCTGATTTAGGATCTGCATTGTTACAGCTAGTGAAAATTTAAAAATTACAGCCACAACGAATTAAGTTTTACAGATTTATGTTTGCACACATTTTGACAAAAGATAAGTCAAAGATGGAAGGAAACATTCACAGATATTGAAAAAGCAGCAGAAATAGTAACTGATCATGCCAAATACAATGCAGAAAACACAACACAAAGGAAGTATCATTAGAATTATAAGCTTTGTTAAATGCAGAAAATTGTAAGATGCAGACAAAAACAGATGTCATGCTAGATAAGAAAACTACTTGTATTTGGAAAATATCTGGTCAACACCTGACTTTGAGGATACCATTTCAAGTTGTTGGTTTGTCCTTTTTTTATTCCTTTGCTGGAATATGGAGTTTTGTTATAAAAGAAATTTAATCTGCTCAGAGTATAGGAATTTAGAGATCAAATCCTAACGCCTCACTTTGGGAACTCGGGCAATGAGAGTTTAGACATGTTTCCAGTATCATCAGGTGAAAGAGATGCACATGTAGCATACCAATTGTGCAGCCACTGCAATTCAACCAAATTTGAATATATCATCCCCTAAAGGGCATGTGCACATACTGCCTTGCTCTGATGGCTTATGACAATGTTTATACATGCTAAGGTAATCACTTTCTCTTCCTCTTAATACCTGTCCAAGGTACAAGTGTGTAACTTACTGCAATCACATGTAAGAAATGGAAGCTGATACTGCAAATGTGTAAGCTAGAGAGCAAAGAATAAAACAGCTTGAATTTGTTTAAAATACAAGTCCTGCTCTCACTAGGATTTAATCTCAATACACATATTTGATAAAATGCACAGACCTACAAATGAAACAATTATTTTGGTCTCTCTAAGAAAACATGGAAAGGAAAAAGCTTTTTTATTATTCATCAAAGACTGCACCTTTGCATTGGACTAGAAAATGAGGTGCATGATGCGGAAATATAAATTTGTTATTCATCACTCTCAGAAGACTGCACCCTCACATAAGTGCTAGAAAGCACTTAGGCTATGTCTGTACAGTTCTGTCTCTGAGTTTCCACATCCACTGCAGTGCCTTCTGCTGCTATATCCCCACACAGACTTGATCCAAGCATGTACCAGCTTAGTCACACAGTATACAGAGAGAAAACACGAAGCACACAAGCCAACCGGAACTGCAGTGTATGTCCATGATTTTGTTCAGATGCAAACTACATGAAAATGGTGATATTCTTATGGATTTGTTACAAATAAAAAGGGAGAAATTTGTATAGAAGACAGTGTAAGTTTTACCAATTGCACAAAAATATTTTTTAAAATAAAATAGCATCATAATGCAACTGTATTCATAATATTGCCTGATTATAAATCTATATCCCATTATCTTTGACATAATTAAAATATTATAGAGGATGACAGGCATTTTCTCTATTTATTCTACAACAATTCTTTCAGAGTATCAATTCTTTATTCTAGCCTATCTGTATGATCACAAGGGATCCCTTGTTTACTATTAAGCAAACAAAGCTTGCATCTCAAATATATGTTACACTGAACTAAAAAAACAAATCTTGATTCAAATATGCTGCTGTTATGTTATGTAGTTTCAATCTGAATTTACATTCAAATCTGTGGGAGGAATAGGTCTGAGATACTACCCAGTATGCATTATTTTGGGTTTTTTAAACATAACTGATGCAAGACTAACAAGGATGACAAGGCTCTAAAGGCTCAGTATGTACAATATGTCCTTGAAAAGCCCATTCCCATTTTAGTAATTCATAAGTTGTTAGGCAAAGATCATAACATTCTTAGCACAACAGGCCACTGAATTTACATGCTTTGCCCTGTGATCTGCCCTTCCAGTCTTCTAAGGCACTGAAGGTTACTTTTAATTCAGAGAAAAACACAAGATGCCACAGCCAGATATGAAATCCAAGGATCTCTAGCAGTTCTGCATGCTATACATCCTGAAAAGTTTGCATCTGAATCCAATTAAAATAATAATTGAATTCATAAATGCAATCAGATTTAGAGAAACAATAGTTATGTAAAAAATACTTTGCCTACCATGCAGTAAAGATACTGTTAACATTGAAATTTCTTGGTTAGATGGTTTTTGGTGTGGAAGAACACATGAGAATAGAGGACATTCTTCCTAAGTTTACTGTACACACACATAAATCAGGGACCCTTTTTTAATCATGTGCAGAGCAGACATACAGAAAAGTGCTAAGATTGGAGGGATACTCTGCTCCCAAAGAAATCAGTGGTAAGGCAACTATTACTTCAAACGTAAAAGAACTGGTTCCCTCAAGAGAAAAATTTACTCTCCAGGTATAACCAAGATGTACAGTTGCTCACTGCTGATCCTCTCTCTCTCCTGAAAAACTGAAATATTCTTGATAGAGCACAGTGCTCTGAAATTTTCCTTACCTTTACACTTTTAACTTTTTATATAAATAGTGTCCCATGTATTTGATTTTTAGGCGTGGATCTTTGACTTTTGTGGCCAGTAACTACACATGGAAGTTGCATGGACAAAGCACCAGTAGTCCCAGCCCTACACAGTAATAATATTTCTCCTGTAACATTCTGGCAGTTCTTCATTTTCATATGTGCTCTAATTTTAGATGTTAGTTCCACTTTGACACGTGAATTGGGGAAAAACCTGAAGAACAAATATAAAACATATAATTTCTATACATTATGTATTTTGCCATTTCCATTTTGAATTCTTTTTTTTCCCCCCACACATAATTTTACTGGATAATCCATATTACATGTTAATTTGTCTTTGTTGAGGCTTACTTAACACTCTAAAGCATACCAGTTTTAGAACTGTCTTCTACCTGGAAATATATTAATTGACTAATAAACATACTAAAACTGTATTTATTATTTAGTAAAAACACATAGTACTCTATAGAGAATTTACTCATTAAATGATCCCATATTCAAAGAATTCACACCTAGGATAGAAAATGCTATATAATTTTTAAAAGGTTTAAAATACATAGACATTGATAATAATTCAAATGAGTGCACTCATAATTTGATGTACAAGTGTGAAAGTTAATTAAAAACTATCTAAGTTTTCAGGTGGAAAAACAGAATAAAATGCCTAAGTGTACTTCCTATGGTCACAAAGCAGAGCACAGCAGAGACCAGGAAAACACCTACACTCTTTCATGTTATGTGTTTGTCATTTGTAGAGAATGCCTTCTGGGAAAGGGTAAGGCATAATTCTTAAGAGTACTTGGAACTGATCCTATCCACTCAACAAATTGGTGCTTCTAGCTTACTCCAAATAACAAGAATTGAAAGAAAAGTTTCACCCTAATAGCTCTAAAGAAATTTGTGACACAGAAAGGGTCAGCTTACTAATTATGACAGAGAGATTTCTAAATTAAATGCCACACATATGTTTCCTAGATACATCATCTACTCCCCAAGGCTATGTACTTCATTAAGCCCTGAATTTTAGTTTACAATTTGGATCTCACAGTGTATTGCATGTAGGAAAACAAAAACTACAGGATCACCTACCTAAAAGTACTGGATTCATACCCTCCTTCACATCCACTCAATATCAGTTTACAGGCCTCACTTTGGTTTTTAGAGGGCTAGATTACCATCAGTAATTCTGTTCAATTTATTTTACAAGTGCTTTCAACATTAATGCACATTATTTGATCTCTAAGAGACCTTAAGTCGCATGTTGCAGAGGGGGATCAGTGTCTACAGTAGGTGTCTAGAGTGCCTAGCCCAATAGTTTCATTAACTTACAGTTTGCTACCCGGACTGTTAAGGAAAATCTAATCAGAAGTGCAGTCCTACAAGACTTGAAGTTACCTGAAAAGGGGAGAAACTATGAGAAGGTCCCTTCTATGTGCAGAAAGGGTTCTCTCCACAGCACAGTCCACCAAATGGTACCACCTGTCAAAAGCTGGCTCACGATAGTCAGCTAACTGCCGTACACCACGAGGGAACTCTGATAGCTTTGTTTTGAGCTGCATAGGGTATCTAGGTCTACATTTTTGTTAACTAAATTCCTAGACCACAGGAGACACAGTGAGTGTTCAGACATTAAATGACTTATAAACTAACCCAGGAGTCAAGGGTATGAATAGAGCAAAGGGCGTTCATACCATCCACCACGCGACTCGACGCTGCAAGACTTTGCGCTGCAGCACCTGTGAGAAGGCATTCCAGAGAATTTTTAATTTTCTATTTTTTTTTAAATAATAATTTGCCCCTATTTTTGGCAGCGCGCACACCACCCAGATCTGAGCACACGTCAGCCAGCCGTGCCTCCCACGCACGGGGTGCTCCCGCCCGCCTGCACCTGACCGGCAACCGGGGGACAACCGCGGGCCCCGGGGCGCCGCAGCGGGGAGAAGAGGGGACTTCTTGTCCTTGCCCGCTCGCCCTGCGACGGCGCTGGGCGGGGGCTGTGCAGCGGCTGCGGGAGGCGGGGGCGGTGTGCCCAGCGGAGGGGAGGCAGCGGCCGGTGCGCTGGGGCGCCGTGAGGGCGGACGAGGGCAGGATGCAGCGGGTCTGCCACAGCCGATACGGCGGGTCTCCGGCTGGCAGCCCCAGGCCCTCTCCCCGCCCCGGAGCTCCCCCTCCTCCACCACGTGTAGTATCTTCCCGGCGGGGAGCAGCAGTCCCTATGGGGACTGCCTGTCCCCTCCGCTGCCCGTAGTGTTTCCAGCCCTCATCCTTGCCCGCCGCCTTGGCTTCCCCCATGCGTTTTGCTTCCCACCTGCACGCTCCTTATGTAAGGCAGGATCTGATGGAGAGCGGGGATGAGGGGTGTCAGCACTCACACATACATACATACATACATACATACATACATACATACATACATACACACATACACACATACAC